>CAXIWS010000095.1:0-10573 GCA_964036195.1 Sphaerolaimus hirsutus
ATTATTTTCTTGTGTGGGAAATTTAAGTTAGGATACAGATAAGCTGAGCATACAAATGGAACTTTCAGGTTATTCTGATCAGTTTAAATATTCATTGGTAAAAATCGGCTGAGAAATGGTCGAGATATGGAGTTTTGAATTTGAACGCATTGACCTTCATGCAGTTATTTACATGGATGGGACGCGAAAGTTTGAAGTGCTATAACTTTTGATCGGAGAGAGATATCGATCTCATTTTTGTTTCATTGGGTTTCTCTCGATCAGGAGAATAGGATAGCATGTTCAAAAAGCAAGCTTTTGCGGAAATTTTGCATTTCGAAATCGGGCTAAATCGATATATAAACAAATGTGTATCTCCGATTTGACCTCAGAAATGAACTCTCCGAACATTTGTGATCATTTTAACATTTTAATGACTAAAATCGGTTCACAAATGACCGAGCTATTGATGTTCAAAGTTTGCATGTTCTTGGCGACACCCAAAAAAACGCAAATTACAGTGTTTTTATAGACCCCCCCTATCTCCGGTCTGGGGGGTCGTAGAAAAAAATCGTCGGACTTGATATTAGCCCCGACCTGAAACCATAACATATCCAAATTTCAACATTTTTCGCCAAGCGGTTCCCGAGTTATTAACGCGTGCTGACCGGCTGACCCCCCCCCTAAAATGCTAACCCCAAAATCCGCTATGGGTTCGATGCATAGCAAACCGCCCCTCCAAATTTTTTTGCGGGGTTGAATATATACGCTTCTTCAAGGCGTAGAAAGCAGAAAAAGGGGCAAATGTCTAAGAATAGGTGAAAAATTAGAAATGGTATAAATATAAGCTCATAGCTGAAAATAAGCAACAGCAACATGTATTAAGATTAAGCGGAACATGAAGGTGAAAATCTATAAAAAAATATGAAAATTAGATAACCGTATTACCTAGAATTATCCCCGTTTGAATACACCCCTCGAATTAGCCCACCCTCAAAATGGGCTGGGGAAATAATAAACCCCCCCTCGAAATATTCCCCCTTCCGGAATGATGTACATCATGTATGCAATGTACATGATGTATTTTTACTGCCAATTTGCATTGCAGCTACACATACCGTATTTCCTCGAATTACCCCCCGGGGGTTTATCTTTTCAGAGTGAAAATTTTGAGAGAAAAACGTGAAAAATGTAACAATAACCACCATTTATAAGTTTTTACAGCCTTATATAAGGATGTAGACGGTATAAACGATGTTCTAACGTAACACAGTAAGTGTTTTGAACGTCTGTAATGCATTTCCCTGACCACAAATTCATAGTGCCCATTTTGAGGGGGGGTATTTCGAGGATATACGGTAGACTAGTTTGTAAAGCTATCGACGTTTTTATGTCCAAATATATCCGTTTAATTAAAAACGTTTTTTTTAAAGCTCTCAGATATAGCCCTGGGTCGATATATATATAGGTATATCAGACAAGTGACAATAATTTGTGATGTTATATATGACCATGTAATGGCTGTGGAGCCATGGGATAGCATTATAAGTGGTGATTTGTTTCAAAAATGTCCATTTTTTGTTCGTATATCGCCTTATAGTCGAATGTTCGTGGCTTCAAGTGAAGTTTGGCACGGAATAGTAATCAAACAAGGTTATAAAAGGAGGTTGTTACTTTGGGAGTAATTTTACACACTGTGGAGGTACATGGAAGCACGGTACATGGAATACCTGAATATTATATACTACAGCAACATATAACGGCCTATTTACCAATGGTAGCACATAGAAATGGATGCTTTGATACTAAAAATGCCACAAAACCAATGAAAACAACCACCAATGTCAATTTGTGTGTGAAATTGCGCGCATGCGTACTAGTACTAAAAATTTCGGCCGATGTTTAAAAAAAACATTTCGGACCTTGTGTTTTTAAAAAACAACGTTTTTTTTTAAAAACATCGGCCAACCCTAGTTTGGACACATTTATTACCTGTTTTGGGTAGGGTTGGGACGATATATCGTATCGAATATCGAATATCGGATATCGACTATTTTTTCATATCGAATATCGATATCGAAAATTTTGAAAAAATATCGAATATCGATATCGAATATCGACCATTTTTTCGATATTTTTCGATATTCAGAAGTGATTTGGTCAAGGACCCCTTCCCGGGTCAGACAAAAAAATATGCTAGAAATGGTACTTTCCTAAAGCAATTTTTCCAGAAGTTCAGAAAAACTTTGCACAGCAATGTGTCCGGTCTCTGTATAATAAATTATATGTAATAATGTATGTAAAATACATACATGTAAATACAACAGTATTTGGCGCCAATGCCAACGTCAATGCGTGTTGCTCACGAATGGCACTGGCGCCATTCTTGTGCCACAGGGGCCACCCCCTGTTAGCTGGGCTCAGTATACAATTAGCCCCCCCCCCGCTCAAAAATCCTGGCTATGTCTCTGGATATGGTAGATTTCAGTGTAGACTTCAAAGTACAACATGTTACAGACCGTGAGCATTTCCTTTCACTAGTCAAAATGGGCAATATGGTATCTTGGTGCACCAGCCTCAAGTGTTTGTTTGAAATGCTTACTCAGCTGTGTTGGGAATATTAATCACCACCAAAGCTCAAATTTGAAACCAGAAAATACTGATGTGCTGTTGTTTTGCAAAATGCTTTAAGCAATTAGGTCACAAGTATGAATTGTAATGTCTGCCAATTATTTTTTACCTGATCCTATTTGATTCTTCATGTTTAGATACCAATTTGATTGTTGAACTTTGTCTTAATCACTTTATCAATCCTATTTACATATCAGTAAACAGATGATCAACCATGTTTGTAACCAAATGGAAGTACAATATGCCATTTGAAATATGCCTTGCTATACCAAAAGAAAAATATCGAAATATCGATATCGAATATTGAGCATATTTTCATATCGAATATCGAGCATATTTTCATATCGAATATCGATATTGAATATCGAGGGTCCATATCGTATCGATATCAAATATCGAGTCTCAGGAAAAAATATCGAATATCGATATCGAAAAGTCATATCGTCCCAACCCTAGTTTTGGGTACGCCAGTGCCTACTATTTACTATGATTCTTACGAAAATTTCTAACGAAATAATAACCCTCCCTCGAATAAGCGCATTTTCCCCCCACAACATATACTTTCGGCTGACTGGTCTCTGCGGCCTCAAAGCCAATGAAAATGGACCCAATTTCTGTCCATGTCGCTCTTTATGCCTGTAAAAAAACAGATGTATACTGGTGTTTTCGCGCCAATGCCAACGCCAATGGCGCCATGGCATGGCGCCTACAAATGGCGCCAGTGCCATGGCGCCATTCCCCTACTACCGGGGTAAAATTTTAGGGGGGGGGGCGCCGCCCCCCCCCGTTCGCCGGGCTCCGTATACAATCCCCCCCCGCTCAAAAATCCTGGCTACGTCCCTGATAGGGGTATAGTTAGGTAGATAGCCGGTGCGTTACGGAGGCACTCCCCCCAACCCCTATCACTCTAACTTGTATATACATTGCATGCCGCCTGTCAAACGAAAGCTCAGCTCATCCCAATTTTACTCAAAATGTATAATAATACCCCCCCGCCCCCCCCATTGCAGGAGCAATACACTCGCGACCAGGTGGCAATCCCAAGCCCTGTAAAGTGTAAAGTAAAGTGTCAAATGTAAAGTCAAATGCAAAGTAAAGTGTCAATTGTCATGCAAAGTTCAGTAATAAAATCTTTTCTTTTTTGTTTTGATTGACACTTGACTTTGCATTTGACTTTACATTTGAGACTTTTCTTTACACTTTACAGGGCTTGGGACTGCCCCCAGAGGCGCAGTTATCACAGGTTGCACGGAAAAATTTGGCTGCAAGTGTAAAGTGTTGCCAATTCTGTGGGTTTGAGCCGCAGTCGGATGAGAGCAATCCCGCTGGACATTATTTGACTTTGCTGGTGCACTTGCTCAAAGAACATCCACTGGAATATGCTCGGGGCTACAAGTCGGGCGTGTGTACATAGGGTTGGATTGAATGGTGTTGCTTTTTGGTATTGCTATTTCAGATTTTTACAAAAGTGTTGACTTTTTATATGAACTGTGTGTGGTGTTCGATATTGTTTATATCGCAAAGCCAAGTAAGAGCTTTGGTGATATATTTTATGGATGATTTTCTCGCGTAATTCTGAAAACAAATAGAATACCGACACGAATATTTGACTTACCGTAAATCCTCGAATAAGTTTCCCCCCTCGAATAACTCCCCCCTCGAATAACTCCCCCCTGTAAACTGACTGAGGAAAAAATAACCCCCCCCTCGAATAACTCCCCCCTCTTTTATGGGTGGGAACGAAGTCCGCGTATAAAAAATGTATGTATGTATATATGTTCATTAAAAGCATTCATTATTTTGTAGTTTATGCACACTAGCATTGATTTTATAGCGTGAATTACGGGATTTCTATTCTGGCTCACGTTTATGCAGCCTACTTGACCCCATTCAGATGATATACTGATAAAGTATTTTATCAATCTTCCGACGAAAAAATAACTCCCCCCTCGAATAACTCCCCCCCCCCCCTCGAAAAAGTCCCCCCCCTCAAAAAATTCTGAGGAAACAATAACTCCCCCGGGGACTTATTCGAGGATTTACGGTATCTTTCAAAAAAATTAACTGTTTTGATGTTGCATTCAGCATCTAAATATTATGGATTTGGCCGGTTATTGACTGTCCTTTCTCATACATTCTAAAATTTTTTTTCGATTTTTTGCTATTTTCTATTTTGAAATACGATTTCATACTTTTCACTTGAATATTTTGTTATCTGATTGTTTTGAATGCAATTATGTCTGATCCGGTATGGCAGCATCTCAGCTCAGCTGCAGTTTTCTCGATTTATTATTGATTTCTATCTCTAATTTCTCTCTACTTCAGTTCATCAAGTCATTTTTCACCTTTTACTATATGTATACTTGGCAGACACGATACTCTACAAACAGGTAGGAGTTATGTCTTCGGCTGGCAGACGGCCAGCCGAGAACTTATGGAAGACGTGCTGAAGACGAAGTGATGGCGAGAGATGAGGATGGCAACGAAAGTGATCACGTCATGATGGAGTGTTTCCTCCGGTAAAATGTACGGCTTAATGGGCCCAACACACACTAGTTGACATCGCAAATTCGCGTCAACTCAGTGTCAATTGAATAAAACAAAAGTTTGTAAAAAGCATCACACTTAACGGGAACAATGAAAATGAAGTGTCATGATGTAAAATTAACTATGCTCTATCAGATAGATATAAGTTGAAATCACAGTATCAGGTAAATTCAGTTGACTTTTAGTTGACACGAATTCAGTTGACATCCAGTGTGTGGGGCCCATTGTCACCCGAGTATATCAATGTTCATTACTTATTGAATTACTGGTATGACCTCGGCTGAACGCGATTTTGAACTACAGTTTTAGGAAGTTAGTGGGAGACCCCGTATGTAAACTTGGCAGCCGACCAAAAATGCCAAAGTTTCGAAATCGCTGTAAATATAGATAAAATAGGCTAAAATAGGTATATAACCATGTATATAAAAAATAGATGGAAATAACGATTATAAAGGTAAAAATTGGCAAAATTGGGCAATTTTTAGCGGGTTTGAGCATATTGAGCGCTTTCACTCTTGTTTTTACAATATGCAACCGATAACCTGGACGTGGGCCAAGTTGACATACGTGACCCCATCCATCATCAATCAGGGACGTATCCAGGAATTTTGAGCGGGGGGGCTGCTTGTTTACGGGGGCCGGCGAACGGGGGGGGCTCAGCACCCCCTTTTTTCCGTATATAGCGACGGAAAGGCGTTTTGGCGGTAGCGCCATACAAGGGCGCCACGCGGTGGCGCTATTGGCGTTGGCACCAGCGCCAGGAACCGCTTTATATGTATGTAAATATGCATACATATACAGCGAACGTCGCAAAAACGTGTTTATTTCCAAGGATATTGGTTTACAGGGACCGATTCGCTGAAAATACATGTATGGGGAAAGGATTGCGCGCTTGCGCGCAAAATTTTCTAAGAAATATCGAAAAATATATGGGAAAAATTGCATTTTCCGGGACTTTTTAGGTCTCACCCCGGGAAGGGGGGCTGCAGCCCCCCCCCCCTGGACTGGATACGTCCTTGCTTCAAATAGTTCCCCCCTCAAAAAAGTCTGACAAAAAAAATAATTCCCCGAGGGATTTTTCGAGTAAATACGATAGTTTATTTGATGTGGCATGTGGGAAATCATCGTCCATGTTATCGTTAGATCGTAATCTGTTGATCACTTTTACGAATGTTATTTTCGATTTTTCGTGTGTTTTCGATTTTGACTGCTCGCGTGATTCCACAATGTCAAGGTCAAATGCGTGAATAATTGGATCGATTTTTTTCTATCGATATTACTGTTGGAGGTTCTTTTATTCAGCTCAAGATATAATGGCCCTACACACAATAGTTTTCACCGTGACTGATGTGAAAACTGAAATGGCCACATGGCGACATTCAGCCTACTTTTATTGTATGCTATATGTGTTCTAGTTTTCAAATTTTCATACTTTAACTTTCATTAATTCAAATTCAAATTTAATTTAAATTAAATCATTCAACCGTGTTCATTAATTTGCATTTGAAAAAATTTCAGTTTTCACACGAAGTCACGGTGAAAACTAGTGTGTGTAGGCACAATTGAAACAAGTTTGTGAATAAATTACAGATTTTGTGTCGCAAAAATTCGAGTATAATAATCCCTGTAAAATGCTATAGTCATGGGCGGTTCATGCAATATGCTGGCAAGATAATTTGCAGTCAAAGTGAAATTTCCTACGTGTGACGCGTCAGCCGAAAAAGCCACCATTCAACCACATGGCCACCTTCGATCATTGATGAACTGATTGATTGTATACTGTTTGAAATTTTCTCACTGCACACGCACAATCCTCCCAGCAGGTCACTTTTGAACAATTTTTGGGGCACCTTTCTTGCTAACCTAATATGATTTTCTTACGAGTGTTTTACCTAAGTCACTTAGAACTTAAGACCCCGTTTGCGCGGATTTTTTGTGACGACTCAACAAAAATAAAACGTTCAATAAGTTGAGTAATAATGTTCCATATTTATCAGAAAAAAAGTGGTAAATTATACATCTTACCTAGGCAAATATGCATGTCAGATTGCACAATCGTGCTTGTAGCTCATGAGTTAAAGACGTTTGAAAACTTTTGCAGTTGTCGGACAGTTGTCGGACTGTCTCCGACAGCCAGCGACAATAGCAAACTTTTTTCGAACGTTATAAATCTTGAGCTACAAGCACGAGTCTGCAATTTGGCCTGCATATTTGCTTAGGTAGAAGGTATACTTGGCCACTTTTTCTAATGAATATGGAACCTTTTTACGCAACTTATTGAACGTTTTTTTTGTTGTCGAGTCGTTACAAAAAATCCGTGTAAACGGGGTCTAATGAACTACTGCATAAATTGTTCATAATCTACAGTCAATGTATTTATGCCTTTGTTTTATATTGCTTGGTTGTGTTGCCTGTTATTATTACAGTTACTTATTTTATTTGTATTATATTTTTTTGCCTGTGAAATGCATGGTTAACTCCCAGACACTAGGTACAGTTGTGGGCTGTCACTAGTGATTACAATATATAGTGGCATATACAATATACAAATAACTATACAAAATACAGGGCCCAAATATTTTTTTGAATCTTCCCAAAAACCAACAAAAAGTAGTTTTTGTCTGATTTTCTTACTAAAACTAATAATTCCTCACAGCCGTTTGATTTTTTCCATACCGGAGATTATTTTTCTTCATAATTCATGATCCAAAATTTTATTGCAGACTGTTAGCAATAATTATTACGTTACATGACACTGAGGAGTAAAGAATAAAGGAAAGTTTTCCAAAGTGAGAGCAAGTGCACAGGTGCTAAATCTTGAAAGAGTGATATTATTTATCACACACATAGTCAGCTCATTTGTTATCATTATTTCTTGCACCCTGCTAACTGCAAGTGTGCCCAACATTTGCAATTTTGGACAAATTTTGGCCAGGAACAGTATCAGATGTCACAGGTGTGTTTTACCAATAATGATTTATTGATGTCAAGTTACCAATGGAGATGCAAGACAATTTGACATTTTGCAGGTTTGGGTCAAAAAGTGAGGGGGGATTTGCTCTTGTGTGGTGTAAGGTAATTTTGCAAATTATTCTTCATGCATTGTGACGTTCTTCTGGTTCCACTAGTTTACAGCTTAAATTTCAAGTAATTTTTTTTGAACTGACGTGTTTTAAACGCAATTGGGTTTGCAGAATTCAAAATGCTTTATCTGTCAACAACAGCAGTGAAGTCCACATTCCAGTTACCGTTTTACCTCGAAATACCCCCAGGGGGTTTATTTTTCGCCAGCAAAATTTGAGGGGGGATAATTCGAGGGGGGTCTATTATTTCGCCAGAAATTTTCAGAAATTCCCCACACTCAGACGTAGAAAAATCAAACAATTACATAGATGTATATGTGTTTATAGGCATATATAACTGTATCTACACAAAAACCATTCCCTAACATCACTCAATCATCATTTTTTACGTGTGTTCCGCGTTGTACAGATGACAAACTGCGGTATTTGTCATATACGTTCTCTTTACACTCCATTTTAGGGGGGTGGGTATTTCGAGGGGGGGGGGGTTATTATTTCCTCAGCCGAATTTTAGGGGGGTATTTCGAGGGGGGGGGGTTAATTCAAGGGGTATTACGGTAACCCAAATGAATCCAAAGCTGATTCATCAGTTTCCACAATTTCAGCTGCAAACTAGGGTGGATTGGACCATTGAGTACAGGGACGTAGCCAGGATTTTTG
The DNA here is from genome assembly GCA_964036195.1 of Sphaerolaimus hirsutus. NCBI lineage: Eukaryota > Metazoa > Nematoda > Chromadorea > Monhysterida > Sphaerolaimidae > Sphaerolaimus > Sphaerolaimus hirsutus. The sequence goes on from CAXIWS010000095.1 coordinate 8,901, forward strand.
AGCGGGGGGGGGGCGGATTGTATACGAAGCCCGGCGAACGGGGGGGGGGGGGCGGCGCCCCCCCCCCCCCTAAAATTTTACCCCTGTAGTAGGGGAATGGCGCCATGGCGCTGGCGCCATTCGTAGGCGCCATGCCATGGCGCCACTGGCGTTAGCATTGGCGCGAAAACGCCAGTATACGGCTGTTATTTACAGGCATAAAGGGCGACATGGACAGGAATTGGGTCCATTATCATTGGTTTGAGACCGCGGAGACCATTCAGCCGAAAATAGATGTTGTGAATGGAAAATGCGCGCTTGCGCGCAAAATTTTTTCAAACTGTCGACAAAATCGTCTTCTGGAAGTGCCATTTCTGGCACATTTTTTGGTCCGGCCCAGAAGGGGGGGCGGCCGCCCCCCCCCCCGCCCCCCCCTGGCTACGTCCCTTGATTGAGTATCATGATGGTTACAAGAGATTTGTTTGTGTAAGTTGATCAATTTGGAAATTCGATTTTTTCAATTGCAGCCAGCATCATCTGTGGCGATGGATGTTTCCTGGCAACTGTGCAGTTTGGCTAGAGATTTGATAGAAAGTGAGAAACATTTCACTGCGGTACACATGGCGGCGCTGCGAGAAATAAATCTCCATGTTGACAAGTGAGTTTTTTCTGTGAAGTTAGTGGGAATCTGATTATTTTTGAGGGAGTTTATGGGCAGTGTATGGACATGAGTTTTAAAAATCTTCCAGCTTAAATTGCCCACATTCGTTACTGGGAAACTAGTCGGGTGCCACATTGGCGCACCGCACACTGCAAAGTGTAACGATCGGGTCCGGACGTTTTAATTTCCGCCCGGGCAGAATTATAAAGTCAGTTCGGACGATTTTATTTACGACACATCTAAAAAACTACTGAAATTTGGGTCGGTTCGGACGATTTTTAATTCCACCCCTCTTTTTGATTCCGCCTTTGAATTCCACCCGTGCAAAAATCGTCCGAACTTCCCGTTACACTTTGCAGTGGGGTGCGCCATAAAGCTCGTGTAGACAAGCGTGTAGCATATTTCCCCTAAATAGTAACTCGCAGGTCTAGGCGAACTTATGAAAAATACCCCCCCCCCCCCAAAACCGCTGAGCTTACTATCTATCCCGGAGGCAAATTTTTTGGCTACTACCCACTAACTGAACCCCCCCACCCCCCAAAAAAGATCACACAGCTAGCTAGCTATGTGGAGCGACTTTTGGGCAATTTTACTACAATTATTAATTGCTAAAAAATCATTAATTTTCATACCTTTTTATAGTTTTCCACCTTAATCAAAAAATCACCCCCACCACCTTTCACCTGCATTTGCAAAAAAATTCGAAGCACCAATGGAGCTCTGTCCTTGCATATTCCAATCTCAATAACGATAGCAATTTATTGCTACAAGGTGTTATTCGCTTACTTTTTACGGTATACGCTTTTAACATACCGTATTACCTCGAATTATCCCCCCTCCCTTGAATTAACCCCCCCTCGGATTTACCCCCCCTCAAAATGGGCTGGGGAAATAATAAACCCCCCCCTCGAAATACCCCCCCCTCCGGAATGATGTACATCATGTATGCAATGTACATGATGTATTTATTACTACTTATTTGCATCACAGCTAGGTACTCTTATACGCTCATTTGTGTACAGATGTACATCTA
>CAXIWS010000096.1:0-33587 GCA_964036195.1 Sphaerolaimus hirsutus
TTTGCAATGAAAACTACCATATCCCATCTGAATAAAATAACAAATATAATTTTTTTTTTCATCGTACTTATCAAATTGCTTCTTCTTTGGCTGAATTTGGTGCAGTTTTTCATGTGGTCCTTATTCATCAAAATATTGTATCATTCATTGTAAGGCGATCTGTCTGTCCAGTTTTATGTGATGAGCTAGCTGCCCCACTGCTAGGCCGATATCACGCGTAACGATGGCAAACGCCCTGACAAAAAGTGTGGAAATTTATTTTAAAGAGTTTTTTATGAATTTTTAAATTTAATTTTTATGAATACTTTTAGAATTTATGAATTTTTCCACTAAATTATTGAAATTATCTGATTTTTCCAGAATTTTGAATACATCTCATCCATGTTTTGCGGCATACAAATCTGCTACCGCAGACACATCTATCTGTACAGGGTTTTTTCGGTACAAAAATATTCATGTGAAATTGGTGTCTTGAATTTCGTTTTTTACATTTTATCTGCATTTTCCATCAAAAAGCGAGTCAAAAAATCGAAATCCTTTTCGAATTTTCCACTGTTAAAAAAAACAATCTCTAAGTGTCCTTCTTAGTGGTGAAAAGAATATTTGGAAACTGTAAAAAAATTCGGAAATTTAAAAAAACGTTTTCGACTTTTTGTTTGTCATCGTTTATGGCGGGCCGTCGGTTCAGCCTACGTTCCCGTTGCCGGGCAGCTGACAACGACAAAGCGCCATATTTATATTGCGATCACGGTGAGAATGCTTAGAATTGGCCTCGCGGATGTTAAATGCACTTGAATACAGATGATAAAACATATGTCTACTTATGGGAGTCGTCCATGTAGGTAGTGATAATGTTACAATAAGTGATAAGGTCATATTTTATATATGTATACATCTACAGGGTGGCCCACGTCAGGCGCACGGTTTCAATTTGCTCCCAACTAGTGATGGAAAAGCGCCAGGAAAAATGGCGCCAGGCGCCAATGGCGCCATGGCGCCATTCAAAATAATGGCGCCGGGCGCCAGAGAAAATGGCGCAAAGCGCCAAAATGGCGCCAGCGATCAGAGTCTCTACTTTAGCACGTAAATATTTTTATCATAACAGAAGCTTTTTTAGAAGACCAATATGTTGCCGTTTTCCCTCCAAATATCCCTTGAATTAACCCCCCTTCGAAACACCCCCAGGTCTGAGCAAGTTGGGGGAAAAATAACCCCCACTCGACACCCCCGTCTGCAATAAGGTACATCATGTTTGCAATATGAACATGATGTTTTAATGGCTGCCAATTTACATCTCAGCTATACCGTATTTGCTCGAAATTCTCAAAGGAAGTTTATTTTTCAGAGTGCAAATTTCGATGGGCGGGGGCATTTCGAGGGGGTTGGGTTTATTCCTGGGGCCGGTTCCGCAAGTGGAAAAGTTAAGAGTTAAAAGTTAAGAGTTGAGTAAAATGACAAATGGCAAGTTAAGAGTAAAGTTAAATTATCAGTTAAGAGACAAGAGTAAATTTAAGAGTAAAGTTAAATGACAAATGATTAGTTAAGAGATAAAAGTAAAGTGAAGAGTCAAGCAAGTGTATCCAAATCCTATTTTTCATATCCAGATCTTATGTTTTTGTATCCAAATCTTATGTTCTCTCATAAGATTTGGATACGAAAACATAAGATCTGGATACGAAAAAAATATTTGGATACACTTGCTTTACTCTTAACTTTACCGTATTTCTCCGTTTATAACACCCGTTTCGAGACAGATCGTAGTGAAGATGGTCTTTTACATACCCAAAACTGGTAATAAAAGTGACAAAACAGGGTATATTTAGATGTACCGTATTTCCTCGAAATACCCGCAGGGGGTTATTTTTTCAGAGTGAGAATTTTGAGGAGGTAATTCGAGCGGGGGTATTTCGAGGAAATACGTATCAATGTTGATGGCTACTCAAACTAGTCTTATGCAGAGTTGTTAGAATTACTGAACTTTTTTAAAAGTATATGTAAACGTAAAGTATTTATTTTTTACTCACCACAAAGTATCGAAAACGTGAAATACTTATTTTTTACTCATACGCACGCGTAAATGTGAGTACAAATTTTTTTCCCATTAAAATGCAAAAGCGAGCACTTTTCTTCATAGAATATGTAGAACTGGGTACATTTTTGAAATACAACCCTCAAAATGGCCCTACGAATTAAATAATTGACCCCCTGTCGAAAGCCCCCCCCCCAAATTGAACGTAAATGGAACGTAAATATTAAAACCTTCAGTTTGTGTTCTGTGAAATGCAGAACACATGTTTAAACAATGACCAAGTCGCGTTAGAACAGAGTATATTCTATCTATATTTACATACATATACCTATATGTAAGTCAATAAAAATACTCTTATACATGAATCTAAACATACGTTGTTGCATTTTTCTACCTCAGCGTATGTTACAAAGAACGAATTAGTGCTGAGAGTTCTGAAAAATTCTGGCGAAGTAAAAAAAACCCTCGAAACACCCGCCCTTGTTCAACTCCCCTCAAAATTTTCACTATAAAACAATCACTCCCAGGGGTATTTCGAGGAAATATAGTAAATTGCAGCGTAGTCACCTTATCAATATGTGCCAAATTGAATTCACAGAAATACATTTTCTTTACGCGTATGCCTCAAAATTGTACGCATACATGTGAGTACGTTACTTTTTTTTAAAGTATATGTAAACGCGTACGCGTATTTTTTGAGTAAACGTACGTACCTTTTAACAACTCTGTTCATTTCATCACTTTTTCAAGGAGTGAAACTTCCTAACCACTATGCTATTTTATCAGTAAACATGGCAAACAAACGTTCAGAAATGATTTTAAAGATTCTTATTTTTTGGAATTTTGGAATTTTTATTCCACTACTAGAAAAAAACACATTAAAAATCTATTTGCTCCAGAAAAAATCATAAAGTTTGGAAGGTTATTTTAGAAGAAATGCTTTAAAACTGAAACAATTTTCCAGAAGTTTGCCGATGTCAGCTACGAGTGCGAGTTGCACTGACGACATGTGTTTGTGGAAGGGGTTCCCGTTGCACTGCGACACTGGCACAGGCCTCACCAAGGCGGAGTGGATCAGGGCGGAACAGGCCACCGCCAGCACAGCCACCAGCAGTGCGCACACAATCGTCCATTTGCAAGACATCGCTGCGTTCCGTGGAAGGGTAGATATTTCAAGTGGCTTCACAATGTGGGATGTGCATGCTTGGGTGAAACTGCAGCCGCCTTTTATACGATTCCTTTGTCCACGTGAGCCATGAACAACTATACATTTTGTAAACAGGTCCAGCTGATTTCATGTGTCAGTTGAGCTTTTTCACACTCTACATGTCCATTAGATTTATTTTTTTTTTAATTTAAATTGGTTTACTTGACTCAGACCATGAAAGCCAAACGCAAGTAAAATCACATTACACATATATCCATCGACTACCCCTAATCGCGGTCCTAACAGGTGAGTTTTTGAAGCGCAATTGAACAAATTTGGTGAGGGAAATATAGAGAAAACATTTAAACTACCTAAAAACCTTACGGCGGAATGCGGCAGACAACTTTGCCAATAACACCGAATAAAAACACTCTAGCACCCCACGACCCGGTTTTGACTGCTCCAATAAAAGAAATGTTGAGCAACAAACACAAAAATGTAAAATGGAATTACAACTAGGTGTTAGGCGTAAATCAAAATTGTCATTGAAAATCACTACGGCCACAAGAGAGTCCACTGTTTTGCAGATTACCCTTCTGTTATTCCTCTAAATTTCCAACTTTTTTGCTATTGATAGTATATGCTTCCTATTTTGCAATTTAAAAAGGTTTCCCAGATTTGCAATCTTGTTACTTCATTTCACTCAATTCTCTACAAGGTGTGTTGTTGTGTCACACACGAGTGATCATCCTGCATTGCATATTGCTACAATTTTGTACACTGTTGATATTTACAATTCCGCTGAGTTCCATCAATCAGAATACTGGCTGACCAGAGTTCCCGCTCGCGAACGATTAACCGTCGCTGCGTTCCCTCCAGTCTGCCAGTACTCTGGTTAAATTGGCCAGGTGTTGTGACGCATCAATACGCATTTTATGGCAAACTGCGGCATCAAAGACCATGCTAGGAATCTGTCTCTCAATGCTATGGGTTAATTGTCGCGTTATTACTGCCGCCGTTGCCTCGGGCGAGGTAAACTGTTTACCGCACCGTCGGCTACAGCAGTCTTCACTAATCGACTTAGCCCAGGCTGTGCGCCAGAGTGTCACCGTCGGATGTTGACACTGTCCCAAATAATGGGACATTGTCATCCAGAATGACCACCCCAGCGTCTCACACAGCGGACAGTTATTCCATTGTCTCGTTTTGTTATGCCTAAAGCGTATTTGTTGTGTATTTGGTAACCAACCATGTCTCCCGGCAAACCATCCGTGTTCTGTCACCTGAAGTGTTTCAGGCAAAATTGGTGTGATTTCCTGTATTACCTGGTTTTCTTGTTGTACACTCCTGATTGTTTTTGTTTGTGGTTTTAGTCCTACCTCCCACCCGTAGTGCTTACATGCATTTAGAATCTTGTCTTTCCCAAGCGTTTCAGTGTTTTCAAGGTTTACCTCTCTTTTTGCCAAAATCGCCCGACCCTCGGGTGAATTTTTCCGCGTTGTCCCTGCAGTTCCCCGTTGTTCACCCCATTTTCTTGCTGCAATTTTTGTCGTTTCCGAAGCTTTGTCCGAGTTTAAGTAGTCGTTATATCTGATAACGCTGTATTTGTACCAGCATTCCATTGTCCTGATATTCCAGTCCATCCCTAGCAGCTTATTTGAAATGTGTTTCCCTACATTCCCCACCTGACGGTACAGTCCCATCTGTGAAGCCGTCATTTGTTTTAGCGCAGTCTTTGATATTCCAGTTATTTCGATGCCGTACATAACTGTACTTGCGACATATGCCCCCCATAACATGTTCAGCGCCCATATTTGTCTTCTGCTGTGTTTTGTTACCTCTTTTGCGAGAAATTTGCCTTTTATCAGTTTATCCAGGTATCCGCTCTTTTGTTTTTGGAATGGATCTCGACCACTACAGAGAACAATACCTAGGTACTTGGTCTCATCGCATTCTTTGATAGTTTGCTTATTCCCATCCTCCCCTATTCCTAGTTGCCATTCCTTGTTTTTGTCTGCTTTCCTTCTGAAGTGCATAATCATGCTCTTTTGCTCACTGATCCCAACCCCCCATTCGTGACTCCAGTCTGTGAAAATGTCCATTATTTTCTGAAGCTCAATGTCGCTATTTGCCATAAGTACAACATCGTCCACAAAAAACCCGGCCGCTATTCGTTTGTCCCCAAGCTTGGCTCCCATTCCACTTCTTTCCAGTTTCGTTCTCAAGTCTGCCATGTATAACACATATAGCGTTGGACTTAGGCAGCAGCCTTGTCTTACCCCCAGCGGATAATTAAGTTCCCCCGTGCAAACTTCGTTGTACTGCAGGTAGCATTTTTGATATATGTAGGTGCTTTTTATTGCCCCGCAGAGCTTTTCTCCATATCCGTAGTCTCTTAGCTTTACCCAGAGACGTTCCCTATCCACTCTGTCAAAGGCCTTCACCGCGTCCACAAAGCATGTTGACAATTGGTTTGTTTCCGACAAACATCCTTGCAGTATGACATGGTTATCTGTTGTTCTTCTGTTTGCTCTAAACCCTGCTTGCATGTCTCCAAAGGCGTTGTTGCATTCGAATGCGTCCATCAGTCGTTTGTTCAGGATAGAGCAGTATAGCTTGAGTATGTTGCACTGTATCCCTACTGTTCTATAGTTGTTCACGTCTGATTTTGCGCCTTTTTTGTGTAGCAGAACAAGCTTGCATGTTTTTGCCAAATCTGGTAGTTTTTCCTGCCCGCTGAACCATCTGTTCATCTGATTTTTCAGCATGGCAACGAGCTTCGGTCCAGGCATCCTTATCATCTCATGTGATATCCCTGTTGTTCCTGCCGATTTCCCCAGCTTGAGTCGCTTGCATGCTTCTGCAGTCTCGATGGTTGATATTTCTCTATCCATTTTTTCTGCTGAACTTTTATCGATTATTCCTATCATACCACTGTCTGTTTTGAATTCTTCCTTTGCAGGATTTGGTGTCTGTATCCTTTTCCAAAATTCATTTAAAACTTGTTTTAGTTCATTGTCATCTTTGCAAGATCTGTTTCCGATTTTGAGCATTGGATATTTCACATCTGCTTCCCGAAGTTTCTGTGCCATTTTATACAGATTAGTGTTCTCAATACCGTACCGTAGCCTGTTTTCCATTATCAGCTCCAATTTGTCTTCATGAGCTGATCTTTCTTGTTGCCGGATGTCTCCTAGTCCTTTTTCCCGGTGCTCTCGATACTCTGATAAACCTAACCTGCCTTCGTGAAGTGCTCGTCTCTTCTGCTTGAGAGTGCGTTTGATTTCCCGTATCTTCTTGCCATACTTTGTCTCTTTCTTATTTCGCTCTTTGACCCCAAACCAGCACTTCGCCCATTGCTGTAAAAATTCAAGCAGGGCGTCATAGCTGGTTGGAAGGTGCTCCATGTCAAGAACATTTTCGATCTCTTGCAAGAACTTTGTTGACTTTTCTTTGCCCCTAACTGACCACTCCTTGCTCTTACCCATTCTACTTTCCCCCCCTGCTCCATTTGATTCCAGTTGTATCTCAACTTCTAGCCCACTGTGATCTGATGTCAATGGACTGTTTCCGTGCCCGAGGTTCTTCATGGTGGCCTTTGCTATTTCGGCTTGGTTGTCGATTAAACAGTGGTCTATCCTCGTTTTGGACCGCCCAGATTCAAAAGTCCACCATTGGCCTTTCTTGTCATCCACTACACCCATATCCATCGCGGATATCCAACCTCTGACCAATTTGCCGTTGCTGTTTGGTGTGTCATGGCATCGGCCTGCACCAAAGTGCTCTATCCCCAGTGATCCATTGAAATCCCCTATTACAAGTGTGTCCCTCCCTAAGCTGCGGTTGCCGTTAACCCTATCTCCAATTTTTTCCAGAATTTGCGAGTTGACATCTCTTAGATTTTTATCCCTTTGAATCCGCCCTTGATCTAGGAGGTACACAGTGATAATGTCCACTTTTCCTGCTAATGTGGAGATCGTCATTGCCACCGTGTTACTTTCCATATCCCCATCCGTAATCGGACCCTGCATATATGAGGAGATTGCACTCTTTATATATACTAGGAACCCCCCATTGTTTGCTTGTGGTTTTCTTACTAGGGTTAAATTGTAACTCGGCATTTCGACTGTCTCTAATCTCGATTTCACATTAGCTTCCCCCAGAATTACTACATCGTAGCGTTCTGTGTTGAGCAGATCTGAAATTTGCTCATGTTTTCTCCTGGCAGAGCGTACATTCTGGAAGAGCACTTTTATTGTGTTCCCCCAGCGTACTTCCTTTTTTGTTGTGTCCCTCTTTTTGCCCTTAGATTCCGTCAACCTTACTTCTGGCTTTTGTTGTTTTAGTATTCCCGTGATTCTACCCACTTCCCGTTGTTTTTGTGTCCCTCCCCTGCTTGTTTGGTTTGCACCTCCATCATGTGGATTTTTGATGCTTTCGTTTGTATCTGTTGCGGTTGTGAGACATTTGTATTGGTGCGACTCGTTGTTTGGGCTAACCCATGAAGATTTCCGTTTGTTTTTACCCAACCGTGTTTTGCCACAGAGCGATATTTTTAATCCCCATAGCAGTGTCAGACAGTTTTTTGCGTGCAACATTATATCACAAACTCCTAGGAGAAACTGCCGCCTCACCGCTACCGCCCATTTTCTGCAAACACGACCAAGCTGCATGCACACTTCAGTTCCGCATCTGCACATGGATAGCGCGTTTGTGTTACCGCGTATGGCATATCCTAGCCTAGTCTTAAACGTTGTCTTGGCCCTTTTAAGGCCGTCGCGTTCTGCTCGCAACTGCTCTCCCTCCTTTTCCACCATCTGATGCGGGAAATCCCAAAATGTGCGTAAACCGACCCAAAAAATCGTCGCGCTTCCAACGACTTCTTCGCTGTGCCTCAAAATCCTGCCCCAGGTGTCCTCGCGTTTCCTCCGGGATCCGTCGCCGGCGTAGTTTTGCGATTTTTCAGATTTCCTCGCTTTTCTTGGCAACACGCCAGTCCTTGGCAACTCGCCAGTCCATGGCATCATGCCAGTCCTTGGCAACTCACCAGTCCTTGGCATCACGCCAGCCCCGCTAGGCGTGACCAGTATGGACACCCCTAATGTCATGATTGTAAGGGCTGTTAAACTCCACATCCTTTGATTTTGAGCGAAAATCATTTCGCTGTCCTTTGTGCCCTTTGATGGCCTTGGTTTTGCTCTCCGTTATTGTCGCAGCGTTGCAAATTTCTGATAATTCCGTGCGGTTCGGTCTGTTCGGGTTGTATTTAAAAACACCCTACGGACCTCACCGTTTGACCCGGAAAAATCCGGGCCAAAATGATTTTTGATGACACTGTTTTGGCACTCTTCCAGGAACGATAAACCGTCCTGATTTAGAGCGCCAGGCAGTGTTCGGCCCTTCTGTGTTCCTCCGGAGACTTGTTTCTATGCAGCCCCTAAAATGGGGAGTGCACAGACCACAAGTTGGGCCTAATTCGACCGCGTTTCGACTCAACACCTCCTTGGGTGGAAACTCACCGTTTTTCGTTTTTCTAGTCGTTTTATGTTGTGGCCATGCAAAGGCATGCGTAATCAGCAAAAAGCTGACTGGCCAGTGCACCTATACAGGCCAGCTGTCTAGACCAGTTTTTACCAAATGCTAACAGCGTTCCATCAAATACCCCCCCTCGTTCTACCCCCCCCCCCCTCTCGGGACCACTATGAAACAATCACCCCCCCTCGAAATACCCCCCAAACTGAGTGTAAAGGGAACGTACATGACAATAACTGTAGTTTGTGTTCTGTGTAATGCAGATAACACACGTTAAAACAATGTTGGTGTCACGTAAGAACAGTGTTACCTACATACCGTCTACATACTGATATATGCGTACGTTTCAGATGACAATTTCGTACTGGGATTCAGAGTTGTTCAAATACTGGTATTTTTGGAAAACGTAAACGTAAACGTAAATACATTTTCCAGATCTAAAGTATAAATACTAAAACGTAAGGTATTTTTAAAATACCAAGGAATACGTTAAAAAAAACGTAAACGTAAAAATTTCAAGGAGTGCCCCATATGAGCAGAGCTTCTGTTGTTGTTGTTGTCCAAGAACAATGTACCTATACATCATTTTCATCCACATTTTTCACTTATGTACATTTAATAGCAAAAAAAAACATTATTTAAATTTTTGTCTATTTGTTTACGAATGTTGGTGCTGATGGCCTCGCAGTTGAGCAAACGCATGGATTAGCACACTTCTTCATCAAAAATTACATTACTGCAAAACTTCAGCAGGATATGATTGAAACAAAACAGTGAATGATTGTATTATCCACAATACAAACACACATTCCACTTTTCTGCCTGTATTTATAGGTAACACATTCCTAGACACTGTTCATATTCCAAAATTGACACATTGATTACATTTACAATTGATTTATTACATTTATTTACATAATTTTCACTGTCAAAAAGACAATTACACAACATAATTGGCATTATTCCCGTCCACTGGTGTAACTATTTACACAAAATCAATGGTGACTGCGGTAATAGAGCACATTTCACAGACGCGTGGTTTCGTGATGCTGGATTTTTACGTTTTCTCTGGTACCCGGGTAATTGTGCCAGGAAAACGTAACAAAACGTAATGGTATTTTTGGAAAACGTAAACGTAAACGTAAGTATAAATACCCGAATAACTGGGTATTTCGGGTAAACGTAAATACGTTTTTCCAACTCTGCTGGGATTTGACAAATTTTCTTGTGAAATAATAACCCCCCTCGAACTACCCCCCCCCCCTCATTCTACCCCCCCCCTCTCGAGACCATTATGAAACAATCACCTCCCAGGGGGTATTTTGAGGAAATATGGTAAGTACTTCATACTATTGGCAGACTATGCCAGAGTTGTGAAAGAGAATCTATGCTTACCCAAAATACCCAGGTATTTTGGTATTTATATTTATGCTTACCCTTATGCTTTCATAAAATACCCTTATGCTTTGTTACACTTTCCTGACTGAAATACCCAGGTAATGAAAAGGTGTAAAAATTTCTGCGCATGACCATGTCTTACACCTTTGCGAAAGTGTAGAACAGGGATATTTACAAAAAATAACTGCACAAGTCCAGTTATCCAGTGAAAATAGGTGCACACTCAATTTCCCCTCTAACATCTCCTTGAATCAACCTTCCTAGGAATACCCCCGGTGTGAGCAAGCTGTGGAAATATTACCTAACTGTACTAAGGGTATTTTTAGGGTATTTTTTGAAAGTATAAGCATAAATACATATATACCGTATTACCTCGAATTTCTCCCCCCTTGAATTAACCCCCCCCCCTCGAAATACCCCCCCTAAATTTCGGCTGAGGAATCAATAACCCCCCCCCCCCTCGAAATATCCCCCCCTGAAATTGAGTGTAAAGAGAACGTACATGACAAATACCGCAGTTTGTGATCTGTACAAGTCAGAACACACGTTAAGACTGATGATTGAGTGATGTTAGGGAATGGTTTATGTGTATATACAGTCTTATATGCCTAAAAACAGATATACGTCTATGTAAACGCTTGATTTTTCTACGTTTGAGTATGCGGAATTTCTGAAAATTTCTGGCAAAATAATAGACCCCCCCCCTCGAATAAACCCCCCCTCGAATTATCCCCCCTCAAATTTTGCTAGCGAAATAATAAACCCCCTGGGGGTATTTCGAGGTAATACGGTGTACCCAAATGTCCTGGATATTCTGGGTAAGCAAAAGACACTTTTGCAACTCTGGTATAATCTGGCACCAGTTACTGTATTACTTCGAATTAATCCCCCTTGAAATAACTCCCCTCCCCCAAAATTTTGCTGGGGAAATAATACCCCACCCAAATATAGTGTAAATAGAATGTACATGACAAACACCGCTGTTTGTGATATGTATGATGCAGAGTTGTTAGAATTACTGAACTTTTTTAAAAGTATATGTAAACGTAAAGTATTTTTTTTAATACTCACCACAAAGTATAAAAAACGTAAAATACTTTTTTTATACTCGTACGTACGCGTAAATGTGGGTACTTTTATTGTGAGTGTAGAAACAACTACTTTTCTTCATAGAATATGTAAAAGTGGGTACTTTTTCATACGTGTACAGCACAACGTATGTTTTTCTATAAGCAAATGACAGATAAAATTGTTTTCAAGGTCTCTATTCTAGGAGATAAAAATTGTCGCTCTCCCGACTCGTTTCCACTTCTATAGTCTCCACAACAATTTCGATTTGGTAGCAATTTTTATTAAAGGCACACGTGTCTTTACTATTCAACGGTACCACTTCTGTAAATACCTGGCGGTGTAGTCCCTTTATACCTAAATATGTCCCAAATTGCATTTTCTGAAATACATTTTCCGTACGCGTATGCTTTGAAAATTTACGCGTACAAGTGCGTACAGTATTTTTTTGAAAAGTATATGTAAATGTATTTACCGTGTACTCGCGTACGCGTATTTTTCGAGTAAACGTACGTACCTTTTAACAACTTTGGTCTTATGTATGGCATATTGGCATCGATTAATACATCATGTACATTGTGTACATGATGTATTTACCTTAATCCCTGACGGGGGTATTTCGAGGGGGTTATCTTTTACTCAGCTCGATAAAACCTGCGGGTATTTCGAGGGGATGTATTTCTAGGAAATACGGTACATTCACTGATTTGTGTAATGATCTACGGTGATAATGTCCAAAAATTTCCTATTTGGTCATATTTATTCGCAGAATTTTGGCGCCATTTCTGGCGCCATCCAAAACAATGGCGCCGGGCGCCAAATTGGAGCCAGCGAAAATGGCGCCGAGCGCCAAGGGCGCCATGGCGCCATTCGAAATAATGGCGCCAGGCGCCAGATGGCGCCAGAGAAAAGGGCGCCAAGTGCCAATGGCGCCATGGCGCTGGCGCTCTTTGGCGCCATTAAAGGGCGCCAGCGCCATGGCGCCATTCCATCACTACTCCCAACACATTATTTTTTTATGAAAACTGCTCAAATTTGGTATTAGAGTAGATAAATGTACCCCATTTGTTGTGTTAAGAGCACGATTTCATATCGCAAGATTCAATGTGGAAAACAGAGCACAGTTTCATAGGTGTTTGAATGTGTCCCATTGTGTTTGAATGAGCCCACACACGCTAGTTGACATCGACACCAAATGTCAACTGGTGCCGTTCCCGACTCAAAGCTTGCTGACGAGTGGACGAACGACGTTCAAATGCAATCTTTGAATTGGGAACGGAACCAGTTGACATTTGGTGTCGATGTCAACTAGCGTGTGGGGAGCCATTGTCCATGCTGTGCATACGGTTCAACAGCAACAGCAAAATTTTGAATCTTCCAGATGCTGTCAAGCTGACAAATCCGCAGCGCTTCCTAGCAGCTGCGTGGTTCAAGGTGACTAAGCAAATTTGCTTTATCCTTTGCATATTGTTGTGGATAATGGTGCTGGTTATGTGGAATGAAGTTGTCTTGCATATGATATGACCAATGTGAAAATTTGGCATTATGAATGTGTGCACTTAACACATTGATGGGGTACATTTGTCCACTGCCATGCCAAATTTGAACCATTTTTACGAAGAATTGGTGCTTTGGTAGATGATTGAAACTGTGCACCTGACATGCAGCAGGTTCAAACACATAAAACTGTGCTTAACGTTCCGACATGAAATCTTGCGATATGAAATCATGCTCTTAACACAACAAATGGGGCACATTTACGTAAACTCGGCAGACATGAAAGGAATCAGTGATTCGGCCCTTACGTACCAATTTTAAATTTCGTTAAAATTGTTAAGTTAATTTTGAATTTGAATGAATGCATTCCAATCGATTCATGGTAAATCTTATTCAATCCGACGTTTTATGCGAGAACAGGATAAACTGAACACGCATATTGTCATATGAAAGCAGATAACAAGGTATTTTATTGTAACAGCCCAGACAAATTCCAACAAAAAAGTACGTATGTGTGCGTGCGATAGAACAAGGGAAGAACGACCCTGTACACTGTACACCACTAGCTAAATCTGGATCGTTTTGAAAATCTAAAAATTGCTCTGAATAACATAAAATGCTCACTATGTTCGTAATAATAAGAAATTATCGTATATTTATCAAGTGTAGATCTTAAATCCAAATTTCGACGGTGACGTTCACTTATCTAATTGAAAAATTTGTTGATGGTCATCCCTACGCATGAAATACGAGTGTCAGTAACAATGAAATTGGGTTAGAATGGCACTTGTACAAAAATTCGTTAGACCATTGACTCGCATAATGTCTGCCGAGTATACTCTAATACCAAATTTGGGCAGTGTTCACTAAAAGTTGATGTGTTGGGAGCAAATTGAAACCGTGCGCCTGACGTGGGTCACCCTGTATATAATTACTTAGTCCGGCTGAAAAGTCTCCCGGCAGTGCTCGCCATTCGCGCTAGAGGTAAGCTATGGTCATAAAATTTTGACAGGTTAAGATATCAGGTGTTTTGAGTTTTCACCTAAAATTTTACCCCGCTAGCTCCACCCACTGCGGAACAGTGGAGGTTACAATTTCAGTCATTTTGTACTAATGTACACATGGTGCTCAAGCTCAATGCTGCTTTAAGACTCGCTTCGCCTAAGAACCAAACATGCCTATTTTGTTCCTGTTACAAAAAAAATTTTCCGGAACGGAGCCAACGAATGAAAAATTGACAAAAACGGTAAAAGGATCATTTAAACAGTCAAATTTTTTCGCTTCCAACGGACAACGTTGAAACGAAACGTTGAAACGGGCGGCGTGCACGCACGGACACGGCGAAGCGTCCATTTCTCTTTTAATATTTTTTTCTTTTTCAATTCCGAGCGTCCGGGTGGGACCCAAGTTTTCTGTTCGCTCTATTCGCGAGCGAATTCTAACTCTCCGATTTTGTAGGGTGAAATGTCCGCCGACTTTACCTATATATGTTATTACCTGAGTGGACACATGATGACATTTTTATTGCAATTGAATGTTGCAACTCAAACTGTTGTCCCTACAGTTGATAGGGTGTGTAGAGTGGGTTGTGTCAAACCCGCGAACTTTAGGTTTCAGTGATTCTTGACTATCCCTCACTTTGGTTATGTAGTTAGATCAATTCAGTCTAATAAAATCCTTGTATACAAACTTGGACCCGGGGTTGAGGGACCCCCTCCTAAGTCCCTCCAAACTGGTGCCGCGACCGTGCCCGACTGGACCCGACTGCCCGACTGGACCCGACTACCCGACTACCCGACTTGCCCGACTTCGCCGACTCGACGTCGACGTCACGACTACATCGGGAATATTCGGCATCGATCGACTACAGACGTTGCCCGACCTACGACGTTGCCCAACTTATGACGCTGCCCGACTACTGGCCGTCACTCAACGTCATTTACTCAACTAACTACTAACGATTGACGTACCCATCTACTAGGCGTGGATTACCATTTCGACAACGCAACTACTCACTGACTACAGCGATGTCAACGATTACATATGATGCATTTATTGGCTTCGTCGACCAGTCGCTAGCGAACAAGGACCGAGACAAATTCCACCAGCTACGAAAAATTTTAAAGGCGCACAACCCAGACGATTTATCAGATGATGAAGAAACATGGCGGAAAATATCATTCGAGCGGTATGCAGCCAAGCTGAAAACAGTGGCGGCTGCTATTCGAGACACTGGGGTCACCAATTTACTCGATCCAATATCATCACGGCAATCTGTGGCTGCATCAACGGCGTCATCATCTGTCCCTGCCACAACATCGGAATCCCCGGAACTGATCAAGGAACTGTGCACATTCATGAAATCGATGATGTCTGAACAAAGAGAATTTTTTACGCTCTTGGCTGACAAATTCACGAGCACAAGGGTAGATGCAGGCAAGACCGAAGCTGGCACTACACCACAGGCTGATGTTGATTTGGCTCCATTACAAAAATATGCTGTTCATGAGAAGCGTCTATGGGCTCCATTGTTGGAAGAACGATTTCCAACATTTGATGGTGAAGATATGCTGAAATTCAAGCTGTGGCTCAAGGATTTGAAAGCGCGCATTCGACTCACAGAGGCACCCGATGAGTTTGCTGTTCTTCATGTGCGCAAGTGTTTGACTGGCCGAGCCCTGCGCCAATTTGAACGTTTACCAGACGAGGACCAGGAATCATTTGAGCAAGTGTGCGACTTCTTGGAATCGCAGTATGGCGATCACTTCTCTGCACAGAATGCGATGAACAAATTGGTCAATTTGCGACAACGCGCTAAGGAGCCAGTTCGCGATTTTGGATTGCTTGTTGACAGTTTGGTGCGACAAGCAATGCCAGATATTCAACCTACAGCACTAAAAATTCAGCTAAAGCACTATTTTATGTCTGGATTGGGCAATCAGCAACTGCAAAATTCACTATACGCGCTCCCGACCTTCGAGTTGATGTCGTTCAAGGAACTAGTCGATGATGCTGAACGACTGGAGTTTGCAGACAAGAGAGTGAGGACGTTCGGGAAGCCTGGCGATGTGTTCTGTGTTATTCACAACAGCAAGACACATCACACCAATGAATGTCAAGTTGCTCTGGATATTGGCAAAAATGTGGCCAATGACAGGCAGAGAAATCAACGGGGCGGACCGCCAACTGGCCGCACATTCAACCGACAGCAAAGTAGCCGTGGCCGCTACCCACCAAGAACGCAGTCGACGTTCCGGCAATTTCGACCCAATGTAGATCGTTTTCCTACCCGCCCGATGCAGGAAAAGTGGTGCAAATTTCACAACTCCATCACGCACAATACCGAGGACTGCTACAGTCAACGGCAGTCAGGTGGAAACAGACCATTCAACGCCAGCAGGCCGCCAATCAAGACGGAGTGGCGACCGTCAAAAGTCAACCAGATCCAGTTCGGCACTGAGACAGAAGCAGATTTGGGGCAAAGTGCTCAAATCAATCGCATTCAAAATGTTCGACCGGCAGAGGCCGTCACGTGCAAATTCGGCAATTTGAAGGCCAACCGACCTACTGCCTACATCAACGGCATCCCGTTTTCAACTTGCAGACCAGACAATGGTGCTGATGTTTCAATTGTGACACCATTTGTTGTGAAGAAATTAGGGTTACCCGTGAATCCGGTGCAGAAGACTTTGTTCGCTGCAAATGGGACAGCAATGGGCACCGATGGCTGTGTCAACATCCAGATTGAATATGCTGGAGGAAAAACCACGCATGCCTGCTACGTCTCCAAGGACATTGATTACGACATTTTACTTGGTGAAGACGTGTTGCCTAAACTCGGCATTCGCATGACAGCTGCGGATGGGAGTAACCTGCTGCCAGAAGCTGACACAGTGCACGCAACTCCGAGTATTTGCCAACAGCTGGTGAAGCATTGTAAACTGCAGGACACTGATGAAGCAGCCCTCGTCATTTTTGCTGACAAATATGGACAACCCATTCAAGCTGCCCATGTGCCATTGCAGAATTGCGAACCTGTTACTGAGGCAGTCATTTATGAGCTGCACGAGCTGAACAAGGACGAATGGGCAAAAATGTTGAATATCGGCACACACTCTGATGCTGATCGACAGAAAGTGGTCGATTCTCTTTTTGGATTGCGCCATGCATTCAGTTCTGACTACAAAGCGGGAAAATGTCAAAATGTGGATGAAATCGGCTGTACTGAAGTCGAACATGAGATTGACACTGGTGACACACTTCCGTTCAAAGTTCCGCCTCGCCGCATCCCGCTGAAGCTGCGTCCAGAAGTGGAGAAGATGCTGAAAGATTTATTGGATCAAGGCTGTATTGTGCCATCGAACAGCAACTACAGCAGTGCATTTGTACTCGCAAAGAAAAAGGACGGTTCCTGGCGATTCTGTGTTGATTTTCGCCAGCTCAATTTGAACACAAGGCGCGACAGCTACCCGCTGCCTCGCATGGATGACATGCTTGATCTTTGGCCAGGTCGCAAATTTTTCTCGACCCTGGATATCAAGTGTGGTTACTACAACATCCGGATCAAGAAGGAGGATCAACACAAGACTGCGTTCACTGCGCTGGACCAGCTCTTTGAGTGGAAACGTATGCCATTTGGCCTACACAATGCGCCGGCGACTTTCCAACGTGCCATGAATAATATTTTGATGGATCACAAAACATTTTGCCGAGCTTACCTGGACGATATCATTATCGCTTCATCAACATTTGATGAGCACATCGAGCACATTGAAGCTGTTATTGACACAGTGTGCAAAGCTGGTATGCGACTCAACCCTCGCAAATGTCACTTCCTGAAGGACAAGATCCAGTACCTCGGCCACGTGATTAGTGCTGACGGAATCAGCGTCGACCCAGACAAAGCTGCCGCTATTCGTGATTACCCCCTGCCCATCACCAAAAAGGATGGAGCATCATTTTTGGGACTCGCCAGTTATATGCGAAGATTTCACCACAATCTGTCACACCGACTCGCTCCGTTGCGCAACTTCTTTCAAGAAGCGGAAACAAGTGGAACAAAGTTAGAATGGACTAACGAGCTAAAGATGAAATTTCACAAAATTTGTGCCGAGATGGGTGACCTGATGAGTCTTGCAATGCCTGTGCCAGGCCGGGACTACATCATTACAACTGATGCCAGTTCAGATGGACTTGGAGCTATGCTGGAACAAGCAAATGACAATGGCAAATTGCACCCAATAGCATTCGCCAGCCGTGTGACTGCACCTGCAGAAAAGCGCTATTCAGCAACCGAATTGGAGGCTCGTGGTGTGATTTATGCACTCGAGACATTTCGACCCTACATCACTGGAGAGAAAGTGACGGTGTTCACCGATCACCACCCGCTGACACAACTCTTCCAGAAGAATAGTCCGTCCCACCGCCTGTATCGATGGTGCCTGGTGCTGCAACAATTCGATGTTACTTTGCGCTACAAACCAGGGATAAAGAATCAAGTAGCTGATGCTTTGTCACGCGCCCCTTCCGGTGCCGTTCCTGTTCGCACGGGGGGAGAAAAGACTATTGATGAACCTGACACGACTCTTGACACTGTGTGCAACATTCGTGTATCACACATGTTGGCAAAATTGGCCATGAGGGAACCTGTGGTGTGCAAAATTGTATTGGCTGATCAGAAGGAAAGGGAAGAGGTGCTACGATGGCATCACGAAGGTCGATGGGCTGCACACGCCGGTGCACAGAAAACATATCAGCGCCTACGACCATTCTACTCACATGAATCATGGCCAACACTTGCTGCAGATGTGCAAGCCTACTGCAAGCAGTGCAATGTTTGCAAGCAACGATCGACCCGCTACGAGGTGTTGCCATTGTTGCCAAGGCCACCTCCAGATCAACCACGTCGCAGATGGCATATGGACTACTCCACGTTCATGCCCAACACCTATAAAGGGCCACGCTATTGCATTGTTGCGATTGATGCAATGTCTCGCTTCATTGAGGCAAAGCCATGCACTACAACAGATGCCAAGAATGCTGTGAAAATGTTCAATGACATTGTAGCCAAGCATGGAGTTCCTGAGGAAATCGTCACTGATGCCGGGACACATTTCAACTGCCACGAGTTTCAGTCGACACTGCTGAAACATCAAACGACTCTCCACACAACCACACCTGGTTCGAAAACGAGCAACGGCATCTGTGAACGCGCCATACGCACATTGCAAGACGTCCTTGCAAAGAAGCGAGCTGACGATGGACGTACTTGGAATATGATTTTGCCTGATGCTGTGGCTGCCTACAATGCGACCGAACACTCAGCTACTGGCGCCACACCGTTTGAAGTTCACTACGGATCGAAACGCTCAACAACTGGACATGAATTCGAACCGTCACCACCACTAATCAACTTCTGGAAGCGTATCAATGAGCGTGTTGAAGCTGTGCAGAAGAAAGCTGCCAGTGCTACATTTTCTACCAACCCAAGCACTCGCTTCAAAGTTGGCGACACTGTTTTCATTCGCGACACTCCAGCCATGGGAAGCAGAAAAGCAAAACTCGATTTGCCCAACTCCCGAGAAGGCGAAATTGAAGCTTTTCCATCGCCGAAAGCTGCAGTGATCAAATTCAGCAACGGAAAACATCGCACCGTTCCGATCAATATGTTGCAGCCAAGATTTGTGAAGAGTTGATTGTGATATGTTTGTTCTGTGGTCATTTCATGCTGTATGTCATCATTTTATTATTCTTTTGTTAAGCAATCAAAATATGTGTAGTGTGATAGCACGTGCTTGTGTGAAACCCATTTATGTATGTGATCTTGTGTGATGTGTGTTTTGTTTTGTACCTTTTATATCTCTTTTGATTATATGTGGTCGCATAATCTTTGTTTACCCCCGAGGAGTTGATAGGGTGTGTAGAGTGGGTTGTGTCAAACCCGCGAACTTTAGGTTTCAGTGATTCTTGACTATCCCTCACTTTGGTTATGTAGTTAGATCAATTCAGTCTAATAAAATCCTTGTATACAAACTTGGACCCGGGGTTGAGGGACCCCCTCCTAAGTCCCTCCAAACTCTACCTACACACGCTAGTTCTCTATTTTTTAAATTAAAAAATACAGAAAATAAATAAAAAAGGAAACGGATCAACGGGTACGTCACCTTTGAATTTCTGAAGTCTACCGGAATGAGTCTTTTTTCCATGAACATCTTTTTCCGGCAAATCAAATGGGTTCAATCAAAGTTGATTTCGAGGGGGGGGGGGCGATCCTGCACCCTGTAAAGTGTAAATCAAGTGCCATTTGGCTTTACCAGTACACAATGCCAATCAGAACAAAAAGGTATTTTATTACTGAACTTTTGACACTTTGCATGACAAATTAGTATGATTAGTAAATTCGTATTTTACATGATATTAAACACTTTACAGGGTGCGGGATTGGCACCAGAGAAACGCACACAATACAGGGTGGCCCACGTCAGGCGCACAGTTTCAATTGGCTCCCAACACGTCAATTTTGAATGAAACTGCTCAATTTGGTATGGGGGTAAATAAATTTACCCCATTTGTTGTGTTAAGTGCAGGGTTCCACATCACAAAAATTCATGTCAGAACGTGAAGCAAACTTTAACACGTGTTTGAGCGTGGCGCATGTCAGGCAATCGTCTACCAAAGCACCAATTATTCAAAAAAATTGTCCAAATTTGGCATGACAGTAGACATAAATGTACCCTATTTAGAACGTTACGCACACACATAAATAACACTAAATTTTCACATTTATCACATTGTATGCAAAACGGGTCAGGCAGGCTGTCTGTGGAAGTATACCCCGTGGTATACAAGCGTGGAAAACAGGGCGGGAACATCATTTTGTTTAGCACGCAGTATTAATTATTTGCGCGGTTTTGTTTACATTGGATTACGCTAACGCGACACATTATGGGTTATACGGGGTGTGCGCAACAGGGGTCAAATCATAAAGCGCAATTCTTAAGTTCACTAACACACAGAATTTACTATCCAGTAGTCTAGCCACTCAATTAGAACCGCCTGAACAACCTTGCACTCATAAGAGGATTAGAGATAATCCGTGTGTTGCATAGCAACACGTTGTATCAAAAAGGGGGCCGTACGGCCGTTACAAGTCATTCGTGTTCTTTTGCATTTCTCTTCGCAATGTCACGTGATTGCAATTCGAGGCGCCGGCGCAAATCTCGGTCTACATCTTGGTCATCATCGTCGGACGGTGGTGGTCGTGACAATCGCAAACGCAATCGCGTTTCGAAAAGTCGATCCCGTTCTTCAAGTCGCGATTTGCAAGTGGCTGATTCACAAGCGCCATGTCAAATGCCATCTAAAGAGATGCAATTGGCAAGGGCGGCTACCGGTCTCAAACCCCTCGCAAATTCGAATTTTGCTTCGGATCGCGATTTGGTCTGTGACGGTTTTCAACCTTCACTTTGCAATTGTTTGCGTTTGCAAGTCTTGCAATTTAGCTATCTTTTTGACGTAGATTGACGCTGCTGAGGCCGCCGAAAATGGCGCTGCGCAGTCGATTCCAGATGACTCTGGTCGCGAACTTTTGCCGGACGATTCGGTCATTGGCGAAGTGGACGCTGGACTTGAGCAAGAGCATCGTGATAAAGAACTAGACGAAGACAAGGTTACCAACTCCTTTCTTTGTCCTTCCTTGTGAATGTTTTCTTTGTCTGGGTGTATCCAATTATGGTTCATGTGTCACTCAAACCCTTTTTCTAGGCTTTGGCCGAACTGCGCGATAATGGCGACAGCGGCGACGAACATGGCGACGACGACGACCAGCTCAAATACCACGCTGAACCTGACGCCAAGCAGCAACCTCCGGAGACGCCAGAGGAAGCTTTGGAGCGGGCTCAGGCTAACAAGGGTTCCATTGTTACTCCCACAGTTCAGGCTTGGGTTAACAAACACAAAAATGCTCATCGCATGGCTGGGGTTTTGCGGCGCGCTTTTAGGCAGAAGTTTGGGCGCACTGGAAATGTTTTGCTAGAGTGAGAGATTCTATAATTTCCAAATTTTATTGAAATTTATTTTCTCATATGGCAACTGAAATTTTCATTTTTCAGTACCCCACTGCGGCGCGACGAAGATTTCGCCGACAAGGGTCCATGGGGTCTTTTCCACGCCAAAAACAAGGATGGTTTCATTTCTATTCAACCTGCCGCGTTCAAAATGCTCGCCGAAAAATTATATCGGCTGCATGACACTGTCACGGAAGTTTCACGAGTTGCTTATCAACTTGGTGACCTGGTCTCTTCAATCAAAACCCTCGATCCAAGCGATGTTTCCGAGAATTTGAAAGATGAAGTTTTGACAGTGAATTTACTTGAAATTGTTAACATTATTATTTAATTTTACAAAATTTCAAAAATTCTCCCCCAATTCGTAGCAAACGCTCAATTCTTGCAACTGGACGTCGACGTACAACGCCGACATCACGCACCAGTTGGCGGCCATCCGCCGGTACGCCAACGTCATGCCGTTTTGCAGAAACAAGAGTGCGCAGCAGCTCAAGAACATCTACGAAGATCTTGACGCTGAAGGCATTCAGCTACGTTCTTCACGCGAATTAGGTGAGAAGCTATATTTTGTTTTTTCCCTTTTTGTTGGGGGGCTCCGCCCCCCAAACCCCCCGTTTTTGGGTATTGGGTATGTGGCATTTTCCTCTTGGCCATCAGATTAAATTTTGGCTCTACTTGGAATAATTGGTCATTAGAAACATGTTGAAAATTTCAATGATAGAATTTTCATCGATTTCAGGCTCGTTTGCTTCACGCGAATCGGCGCCGCCCCTACTTTATGGGCGCGCTCTCAAGAAACATTTGCACGCCAAGTTCAAGGACCGAAAACGCACCGACAACGTCATTGGTGACCTTTTAGGGAATGGTACGTTGGTAACTTACGTATTTTTTACGTTTGTTTTCGAAACTTGTTTGTTTTTTCCAAACGTGCAAAAAAATTTGGTTGAGTCTATTACACTTACAAAAATTTCCTGTGTGCAAATCTCTTGCCGCCTTTATCAGATAATCAGGCGTCAAGCAGCAACAGCAGAAGGCCGGTGGCGAGGCCGCAGTCGTTGCCGGGCAACTTTCCGCAGCGCAACTATCCGCGCCAGATGGCCGCGCAGCGCCCGTTCTTCCGCAATTTCAACTTCAATCGGTTTGTTGAGTGAACTTTATTTGATAAGTTGACGGAACTTTTCACAAGTATACCTTTTCATTACAATTAGGGTGGCTTTTCAACTATCGAATACCGGGAAAGATATTCCTCTGCCAAAAATTGCCTCCACGGCTCTCAAAATTGATAATTATCTCAATTTTGACCAATTTTACAAAATTTCGGCACCTGAAGAACCGAAAATTTCTGGGCGAATTAGCTACGCGATTTTGAATTGGAAAATTATTTCAAGAGATCCATGGATAATCAAAACAGTGAATGGAGCTGATTTGGGTCTTCATTCAGTTCCAGTGCAAGCGAAACCTCTGTTGCCTCTACATTTTGATGAAATTCATGCAAAACTTATTGATGAAAAAGTCGATGAAATGTTATCCAAAGACGCCATTTTTGAAATTCCACATACGCAAGCCGGTTTTGTGTGTAGAATTTTCACAGTGACTCAAAAATCGGGAAAAATTCAGCCCATTATTGATTTGAGTCTGTTGAATAAATTTATTCATGCCCCAAAATTTAAAATGGAGACTATCAATAGTTTAAGAACTATTTTAAAACCAGGGGATTATATGGGCAAAATTGATTTATCAGATGTGTATTTTTCAATCCCAATTAGAGAGGATCAAAGGAAGTATTTACAATTTTTCTGGAATGCGACTTTGTATCAGTTCAAATGCCTACCTTTCGGTTTATCCACAGCCCCATTCATTTTCACCAAGGTTATGGCACCTGTGGTAGCGTTTTGGAGGGCGAGAGGTATTCGTTGTTTGATTTACCTCGATGACATCATTGTTATGTCAACTTTAGCTTCAAAATTGTCAGAGCAATTGGAATTTTGCATTTATACGCTCCAACATTTGGGATTTTTTGTCAATAGAGCCAAATGCCAAATGGAACCTTCAAATGGGCCAAATGGAACCGATTGGAAACTGGACCCATGCGTTTTTGACCAATTGCAGCGAATTTTTGGTCACGTTGACTGTGATCTTTTCGCTGCCGATCACAACAAGCAATGTGATTGTTTCTGTTCTAGAATTTCGCATCCAGACGCTTTTGCGACTGATGCTTTTTCTATTTTTTGGAACCAATTTGAATTGGCTTACGCGTACCCCCCAATTTGTCTCATTGGGAACGTTTTGAGACAAATTACAATTCATCAGGCCACTGTCATTTTGATAGCTCCGATGTGGCCTAGGAAATTTTGGTACCCGCTATTGTTGGAACTCTGTGTCCAGGTTCTGATTTTATTACCTCATTCTGAAGAGTTGATTTCTAGGCCTGATGGTAAGATTTTATTGATTTTCCATCAATCCATATCAAATTTAAATCTTTTTTCTTTTTTTTTTAGGCTCAAAGCATCCATTTCCAAAAAATCGACTCCAGTTGACAGCCTGGCTGTTATCCGGAATTCATGCCTTTCAAAGGGATTTTCATCAGAAGCTTCAGATTTGGTCGCAAAATCCCTCAATCCTTCTACACACGCACAATATTCAGTTGTCTGGCATCGCTGGTGCAACTGGTGCTCACCAAAATATATTGATCCCTTACGGCCGAATGTGAGTCAACTAGCTAATTTTCTAGCTTTTGAACATTTGCGTGGCCTTAGTTATGCTTCAATTGCATCTATTAAATTGGCCCTTTCAACATTGCTCACGCCATCTTTGGGTGACATTTTTTCTCACAATATTTTACTGAAATGTCTTTTGACTGGTTGTTACAAAATCAAACCACCAAAAGCGAAATATTCTAATATTTGGGATCCTTCGTTGGTTGTTAACTTCATTTCTGACAATTGGCCAGTTAACTCAGTTTTATCATTACTGCATTTGTCAATTAAAACTGTCGCTCTTTTATCGCTTGCTCGACCCTCTAGAGCAGCTGAATTAGCATCAATCAATAGAAATTCTGTTAGATTTTCTCAATCAGGGGTTTCCTTTTCGTTACTAAAACCTTCGAAAACTCAAACCTCAGGTGCCCTGCATCACTTTCATATCCCCAATTTACCCTCGAAACCGATTATTTGCCCGGTTTCGACCTTAAAGGATTATTTTGATAGGACATCTTTGCTTTCAAATTCGAACAAATGCTTATTTGTTATTTCGAGGAAACCTTATAATGACACATCTTCTGACACTATTAGAAGATGGCTTTTAACAGCTCTCTCAATGGCCAAAATTCCTAATTTTTCGGCACATAGTTTTAGAGCAGCCACAGCATCTAAAGCGCTTTTTCATGGAATTCCACTTAGCCAAATTTTAGAAGCTGGGTTATGGAGCAAGAAATCTAATGTCTTTTTTAGACATTATAATAAATCGGACAATATTATCGATTCCTTTCAAGATGCTGTTTTGCTGAAGTTAGCTTATAAATCGGTTCTAATTGAGTGGCTAGACTACTGGATAGTAAATTATTAATTAGTCGAAAATCAATTGAAGACTAATTGATTTTACTAGACAGTAGTCTAGCCACTCCATACCCACCCACCCTATCCCTCTAATTTACCTTTTACTCTCACTTCAGCAACAGCGGTGCACAACAAGCGCAGCAAGGTGGACAACGCCAACGTGTGCAGGGTGGCGGCCACGCCGCAGCTGGTGCTAATAGAGGACGACAAAGTGCTTCGTCAAGCAGGCGATAAATTGTTGTTTTTTTATTTTTTGGTTGGATTGAATAGAACTTTTTCGCTAGTGCGAGTCGTTTTCGATTTACATTTGTTAAATTTGAAATTTTCGTCAGTTTTTTGTTGAAGCATGATCATTTCATGTTTGACACTTATGAATTTATTCGCGAAATTCATTGAAATAAAATATGAGCAAACGAAATTTCATGAAACGTAATTTAAAATGCAATAATAAGATTAAAGTCGTAAATAACCATTGAAGACTAATTGCTCTTGTTCTTGGACATTGAAATGCAAAAGAACACCTGAATGACTTGCAACGGCCGTACGGCCCCCTTTTTGATACAACGTGTTGCTATGCAACACACGGATTATCTCTAATCCTCTTATGAGTGCAAGGTTGTTCAGGCGATTCTAATTGAGTGGCTAGACTACTGTCTAGTAAAATCAATTAGTCTTCAATTGATTTTCGACTAATTAATAATTTGGGGCATATCGTGTGACATACTTTTGTCACGACGATGAAATTGTTTTTTTCGGGTTAAGCGTGGTATAACTTGACAATACCAGAGTAAAATAGTGAGTGGCGGTATTTTGTAAATGGTGGTAAGTGGTAAGAATAATGTGGCCATTTTATCGGTGCTGGGCACTCCAAAATTATGCAAGCACCCTGCCAATTTCCTATCTGCGCGGCGGGATTAGTGGCACGCATGCACGCATTGAAGTACGCCACTGCAGAGTTGTTAAAATACCGGTATTTTTGGAAAGCGAGGTATTTTTATTTTTCTGAGGAAACACTCCGTCATGATCAGGGTTGGCAAAATCTCAGAAAAAAAATAAAAATAAAATAAAAATAAAATGAAAAATTGAAGAATAAAATAAAATAAAATGGAAAATACTTAAAATAAAAATACAATTCGGATTTTTGTACAATTTTATGAAAACTCAAGTGTCTAATAAAAGGTTTCTATTCTGTTGCTCAAGTTTCTAGCTGCCAATTTGCAGTACTAGTGCCTTGTTGTTGCTTTCATCGTTCTGATTGAAAAATATTTTACTCAAAATTGCAAATTTTGACATCTTTCAATATATTTTCACCTTAAAAATAATTAATTTCTGAGATTTTTTCCCATTTTCTCATTCCATACCTTGAAATTTAACCCTGCAAGCCACCCCCTGGAAAATAACAAATTTATAGCTATATTTCCCTTGGGAGGAGCAATTAATTACATATCTATCCGGCCACTGTGACGATCGAAATTCAAGAGACCTACATCGCAACCCGTGTCACAAATACCTTAAAAAAATTTTGTATTCATCTGCATGCACATCGTTTGATGGCCTTGCATCCAAAATTCTGATTTTTTGTAAAATTCTAGTGAAATTTTTTGTAAAATGGTTTCATTTTATTTTATTATTGATATTTCAGAATAAAATAAAATAAAATGAAATATGAATAAAATTAAAATACAATTTTAATAAAAATAAAATACAATTTTAGTAAAAAGAATTTTACTAAAACCAATCACAGTCATGATAATCATCATTAATACAATCAATGTTGTTCCTACAAAACGTATTGTTATTAGGAAAAAATTAGTTGCTCGTGCACAACTCCACCTTTTTATTCTTTAAATATTTCTCTTTCTTGCGTAACTAACTTGCGTCTGCAATTTCCCACTTGTGCCATTATCGACATAATAATTCTGGATGAATAAGTACTTTTCACTCTGCCAACTATATATGACCCTGTTTGATGCTTTCTCAAAAAGCAGTATTGATAGTAATTTGTTTTATATTGTCGCCATCTATCATTTTCATAAAACTATTTACCTAAATACAAAATATTTATATTTTTGTGTTTCTTTTTATAAGATTAGATAATACTTTTGATTATGTATACTTTTGATAAGTTTGGTACTTTGAATCTAATCAGAGCTGTATTTTTGTAAATCAACGTCGTATATAACCCCCGTATCGCACGTTCTGGTCGTTTTTTTTTCAAATCGGTCTGTGGTATACATTTTTGTTGCGCGCGCATCCAATACATGCCTTGCTTTATAATGAGGTGAACAAATATGTATCGCCCGCCTGTTGCGTGTTTTTTGCAACATCGTTTTTTTTTTGCGCACGCTCATTTGCGGGTTAGACGGGTGAGGTATCGATGTCAGGTGACCTCTTGTAATGTAATAAAACAATTGGCGTGTGTTGCGCGGGGTACAGCTGCAAAAATAAGCGTGGTACGTGGTATACAGAAACGTGCGGGATCTCGCGGACAGCCTGGGGTCAGGCCTCCTACGCACAAATGCCTGGTACGCACAAACACCCGGTACGCACAAAATTGTGCCCGAAAAGCACATCTGCCCAGTAACTTACATGGCTGATGATCTTTGCGTACCGGACAGATGGTCACTAATGTTATTGCACAGCTTTTTTCACTTCACTGATATCTGAAAATCACCTAAAAAGTGTCGAGTGAAAAAAACGGTCAAAAATAGCCATTATCCACGCAAAATAACGCCAAGCGCCAAAAGCGCCATGGCGCTTTTCACTTTGGCGTTAGCGCCAGGCACCAGCGCCATGGCGCTCTCACATCACTAGTTTGGGCGCGTGTCCGACACCCGCGTACTCAATTTTGTAACAGACTGTAAACAGAACTTATTCTGAGAGGCATTTAACTCAAGTATATTTATGAAATATTGTGATTGTAAATCACAAACATGGTTGGTCATAGTAAAATTCTTTTTACTAAGATTGCATTTTATTTTTATAAAAATTGTATTTTATTTTAATTTTATTCCTGTTTAATTTTATTTTATTTTATTTTATTTTGAATGGCCATTAATAAAATGAAATTAAACCATTTTACCAAAATTTTACAAAAATTTTACAAACAATCAGAGGATGCAAGGCCATAAAACAATGTGCACGCTAGAAGCATGCAGATGAATACAAAAAAAAATTATCGGGTGGGCGCGCCAGCGCCATCCCTCGCTGCCGAGGGAGGGCGCAAGCGACCCACCCATAATATGGTCAGAGACAGCAAAATGCGGAAAATCGAAAATTAAAACTCAAATAACTTTAGAACGCCATTAGATACAAGGAAACCGTCTACGCCGTTGGAAAGCCCGTGTCGGAAAGTATATTGACCCCAATTCTCAAACCGATTGGTTGAACTGGAAAAAAAGTTTTTCAAGAATTTCGTTCTGAGGTGCTGTTCTTGTTCTTGTTGTTGTTGTTGGGATGAAAAACTTCAAACTGCAATAACTTCCCTGTAACACAACCGATTTTATTGAATAATGGCTCATATGAAAGAGCTTATGATGCAATTTATTATTTTACAAAAAATTTGTTACAGGCTCCGCCCACTTTAGGACAGTAGCGGTTTGAAATCTTAAAACATGAATAAATTTAAAATATGAATACAAAGTATGCAAAAAAAAAAATTTGTTGATGTGCGCTGGGACAAGAGCTTTCAAATGAGCTCTTTTTGGCTAATTTTGATTGAGATTTAGAAAAGTTATTTGAGTTTGCGTGTTTTGTGTAAAATGCGCGTGTGTGCTGAAAGTGCTGCTTGATTTTATACTGGGTCCAGTTTAGTTAAAACGGATTTCGCGTGACAAGGAGATGCTAATAAATAAAAAAGTTTTTTTAAATTATTTTATTTTTCAAACTTTTTAATTTTAGATGTTTATTTTTTTAAAGTTATTGAATTTTTAAATTTGAAAATAATTTATTTGGTTTTTTTTAAATTTAATGAACGCAAAAATTTTTTAAACTTGTTTATCTTAAATTTTGTTTTAAATTTTCAAATTTAAAAATCATTATTATTACTTTTTATATATTTTTTTAAAATTATTATTTTTTGTTATACTCATGCTTTTATATTTGTTTCTTTGTTTTAACATATTTTTATTAAAAAATAAACACAAAAAAAATATTTATATATTTTTAATAAAAATTTTTTTTTGAAAATGTGTTTAATTTTTTTATAAAAAAATGTGTTGATTTTTTGTTTGAAAATTAAAATGAATAAATAATTTTTTAAATTATATTTGAGCTTTTTATCATTTTAAATTATTTGCTTTTTAATTTTATTCCTATCTACTTTATTCTTATAATTTAATTTATATTAAAATCAAAATAAATGAATTATTTTTATATTTAAATTAAATTTTTGTAATATTTTTTTTATTTTGGTTAGTTTCTACTATTTTTATTTTAGTTTAAATTGAATTATATTAAAGAAAATTGAAAAAAATTTGCTGATTTTTTTGGTTGAAAATAAATACACTTAAATAACTTTTTTAAATTATATTCAAGTTATTATCATTTTGAATTATTTGCTTTTTAATTTTATTCTTATCTACTTAATTTTTTCAATTCAATTTATATTAAAATAAAAAATGAATTATTTTTATATTTACATTTAACTTTTATAATTTTTTATTATTTTGGTTTTGATTTTAGTTTAATTTTAATTGTATTGTATTAAAAAAATTTAAAACAATTTGTTGATTTTTTTTTTTGAAAATTAGAATAAATAAATAAGTTTTTAAAATTATATTTTAGCTTTTATCATTTTAAATTATCTTTTTAATTTTTTTCTTATCTATTTTTTAAAATTTAATTTACATAAAAATCCAAATAAATGAATTATTTTTATATTTAAATTGAATTTTTGTAATATTTTTTTGGTTATTTTTTATTATTTTGATTTAAGTTTAAATTCAAATTTTTATAATTTTTTTCTAATCAAAAAATTTTTACACATTGATTTTATTTTACTCAAATTATTTTTTATCATTTTTGTTTAAATTTTACTTTATACTCTAGTCACTAGTGTATAATAAAAAATTTGGAAATGGTATTCATCTTCCACTTACATTTTCCGATAATTACAATAGCTTTCACATCATGTATTTACTCAACCAGGGACGTATCCAGGATTTTTGAGCGGGGGGGGGGGCTGCTTGTTTACGGAGGCCGGCGAGGGGGGGGGGGCTCAGCCCCCCCCCCCCTAAAATTATACCTACATAGTGGCGAAATGGCGCCATGGCGCTGGCGCCTTTAGTAGGCGCCATGCCATGGCGCCATTGGCGTTGGTGTCAGCGCCATGGAACGCTGTATATGTATGTAAATATACATACAAAACAGCAAAAACACAACATTTAATGTATTTACAACGATTTGCGGTCACATGAAGCAAATCGAATGATAATATACCTTATGTCTGGTGAAGAATGCGCGCTTGCGCGCAAAATTTTTTACGCTGACGTTGAAAAAGTCGGAATTTTCCGGTCACTTTCTGGTCTCGCCCCGGGAGGGGGGGGGGGCTGCAGCCCCCCCCCCCCCCCGCCCCCCCCTGGATACGGCCCTGTACTCAACATTTTCCATATTCATAGTCAAAGTTGTGGTATTATGGACCACACACCACACATTTGTGGTTTTCTAAATCATGACATCATTGTTGATATTAAAGCGGGAATTAGAGCTCAGCGTCGATTCGACGTGAAATGATGATGACGTGAAATGATAAAAATTGAATTTTTCAATTCGCTCTAGTTGTGGCTGATAACACTCAGTATTGGACACGATTAAGGTATTGATTCATATATTATCCTTAGAAAATTGTAGACCCGTAGCATGATCCACACTCGTGTAATTAATTTCACGACAACATTTCACGTCATCATTTCACGTCGAATCGACGCTGAGCTCTAATTCCGGCCTAATAATGGATATCCTAGTGGGCCCGTGGCCACCAAAAAGAAGTATATCCCATTAAAAATGGCTAAAGCCAACAAAAAGTGGACGCCACATCCAAACACGCCTTTGAATCGGGTGGGCGCGCCAGCGCCATCCCTCGCTGCCGAGGGAGGGCGCAAGCGACCCACCCATAATATGGTCAGAGACAGCAAAATGCGGAAAATCGAAAATTAAAACTCAAATAACTTTAGAACGCCATTAGATACAAGGAAACCGTCTACGCCGTTGGAAAGCCCGTGTCGGAAAGTATATTGACCCCAATTCTCAAACCGATTGGTTGAACTGGAAAAAAAAGTTTTTCAAGAATTTCGTTCTGAGGTGCTGTTCTTGTTCTTGTTGTTGTTGTTGGGATGAAAAACTTCAAACTGCAATAACTTCCTTGTAACAACAACCGATTTTATTGAATAATGGCTCATATGAAAGCAGCTTATGATGCAATTATTATTTTACAAAAAAATTTGTTACAGCCTCCGCCCACTTTAGGACAGTAGCGGTTTGAAATCTTAAAACATGAATAAATTTAAAATATGAATACAAAGTATGCAATAAAAAAAATTTGTTGATGTGCGCTGGGACAAGAGCTTTCAAATGAGCTCTTTTTGGCTATTTTCGATTGAGATTTAGAAAAGTTATTTGAGTTTTGCGTGTTTGTGTAAAATGCGCGTGTGTGCTGAAAGTGCTGCTTGATTTTATACTGGGTCCAGTTTAGTTAAACACGGATTTCGCGTGACAAGGAGATGCTAATAAATAAAAAAGTTTTTTAAATTATTTTATTTTTCAAACTTTTTAATTTTAGATGTTTATTTTTTTAAAGTTATTGAATTTTTAAATTTGGAAAATAATTTATTTGGTTTTTTTTTAAATTTAATGAACGCAAAAAATTTTTAAACTTGTTTATCTTAAATTTATTTTAAAGTTTTCAAATTTAAAAATCATTATTATTACTTTTTATTTTATATTTTATTAAATTATTATTTTTTGTTATACTCATGCCTTTATATTTGTTTCTTTGTTTTAACATATTTATATTAAAAAATAAACACAAAAAAATATTTATATATTTTTAATAAAAATTTTTTTTTTGAAAATGTGTTTAATTTTTTTATAAAAAAATGTGTTGATTTTTTTGTTTGAAAAATAAAATGAATAAATAATTTTTTAAATTATATTTGAGCTTTTTATCATTTTAAATTATTTGCTTTTTAATTTTATTCCTATCTACTTTATTCTTATAATTTAATTTATATTAAAATCAAAATAAATGAATTATTTTTATATTTAAATTAATTTTTGTAATATTTTTTTTATTTTGGTTAGTTTCTTCTACTATTTTTATTTTAGTTTAAATTGAATATATTAAAGAAAATTGAAAAAAATTTGCTGATTTTTTTGGTTGAAAATAAATACACTTAAATAACTTTTTTAAATTATATTCAAGTTATTATCATTTGAATTATTTGCTTTTTATTTTATTCTTATCTACTTAATTTTTTCAATTCAATTTATATTAAAATAAAAAATGAATTATTTTTATATTTACATTTAACTTTTATAATTTTTTATTATTTTGGTTTTGATTTTAGTTTATTTTATTTGTATTGTATTAAAAAAATTTAAAACAATTTGTTGATTTTTTTTTTGAAATTAGAATAAATAAATAAGTTTTTTAAAATTATATTTTAGCTTTTATCATTTTAAATTATCTTTTTAATTTTTTTCTTATCTATTTTTTAAAATTTAATTTACATAAAAATCCAAATAAATGAATTATTTTTATATTTAAATTGAATTTTTTGTAATATTTTTTTGGTTATTTTTTATTATTTTGATTTAAGTTTAAATTCAAATTTTTATAATTTTTTCTAATCAAAAAAATTTTACACATTGATTTTATTTTACTCAAATTATTTTTTATCATTTTTGTTTAAATTTTACTTTATACTCTAGTCACTAGTGTATAATAAAAAATTTGGAAATGGTATTCATCTTCCACTTACATTTTCCGATAATTACAATAGCTTTCACATCATGTATTTACTCAACCAGGGACGTATCCAGGATTTTTGAGCGGGGGGGGGGGGCTGCTTGTTTACGGAGGCCGGCGAGGGGGGGGGGGCTCAGCCCCCCCCCCCTAAAATTATACCTACATAGTGGCGAAATGGCGCCATGGCGCTGGCGCCTTTAGTAGGCGCCATGCCATGGCGCCATTGGCGTTGGTGTCAGCGCCATGGAACGCTGTATATGTATGTAAATATACATACAAAACAGCAAAAACACAACATTTAATGTATTTACAACGATTTGCGGTCACATGA
>CAXIWS010000097.1:0-11308 GCA_964036195.1 Sphaerolaimus hirsutus
TATTCCCTTGATGCATGAAACTGATTGATCCATGACAGAGAGAATTCAGCTGGGAATTGGGAAGCATGATGTATGGTTACATGACAAGATACTGGATGACCTTGTGATTAGGGTGTCAAAAAATTGTTTTTACGGAAAACGGAAACGGAAATGGAAAAAAATTTCAGCGGCCGGAAAACGGAACGGAAAACAGAAAAAAAAGAAAAAGCACTTGGCAGAAAACGGAAACGGGAATGGAAAAAAAATTTCAGCGGCTGGAAAACGGAAGAAGGGGCCAGAAAAACAGAAACGGAAAAATGAAATTTGCACGGAAATGGAAAAATTTGCTGAAATTTTGCTGGAAAACAGATAAAATTTGCTGAAATTATGCTGGAACGGAATTTTTTTTACATAATTGACAATGTGCATGGATGTTTACAAGTTACTTTGGAACAGAAAACAGAAAGTTGAGCCAGAAAACGATTAAATGAGGCGCAAAAATGGAGAATTGAGGCAGAAAATGACAAAAAGCGGAAAAACTGGAAATTGAGGCGGAAAATAGAAAAAAAGCGGAATAACTGAAAATTTAGCCCGAAAACAGAAAATGAGCCAGAAAAACGGAAACGGAAAAAAGGTGGCCAGAAAACGGAACGGAAAATGGAAAAAAAAATCAGCAGCCGGAAAACGTAACGGAAAACGGAAAAAATTTGCCTGCGGAAAACAGAAACGGAAAACGAAAAACGGAAATTTGACACCCTACTTGTGATAGGAAGTGGCGTTCCACTAATTAAATTATGATAGCACACTTTGTGCAGGTGAAAATTGGATAAGCCAGCGGTATCTTGAATTTTGACCCTCCGAGTGGTTGGATAGATAGCAAATCGCTCCACCAGAGGGATAGATAGCTGAAAACATTTTCTGGGGGGGGGGGTTGGGGAGGGGTTTGAGTGGGGGTTGTGGTGGTTCGATATATAGGCTTTTTCAGGGCATAGAAGGAGGAAAAGGGAGAAAAATCGCTAAAAGTAGGTGTAAAATAGCTCAAGATGAGTATACAAAAGCATATACCGTATTACCTCGAATTATCCCCCCCCTTGAATTAACCCCCCCCTCGAATTAACCCCCCCTCAAAATGGGCTGGGGAAATAATAAACCCCCCCCTCGAAATACCCCCCCCCCTTCGGAATGATGTACGTCATGTACATAATAAATACGTCATGTACGCAAGTTACATGATGTATATTACTGTTAATTTGCATTGCAGCTACACATAGAGTAGTTTGTGTAGCTATCTACGTTTTTATGTCCAAATATTTCCTGTTTGGACACATTTATTACCTATTTTGGGTACGCAAATGCCTACTATTTACTACGATCCTTACGAAAATTTCTGACGAAATAATAAACCCCCCCCTCGAATAAACCCCCCCCTCGAATTAACCCCCCCTCAAATTTTGCTGGGGAAATAATAAACCCCATGGGGGTATTTCGAGGTAATACGGTAGTACTTAAAATAGCTGAAAAAGGCTGTTAGATGCATGCAGATGCATGATTTTGGAGGTGAAAATCTATATATAGGTATGAAAAATAGCAATTTTTAGCAAAAACTGGGGTATAGTTTCTGAAAAATCGCTCCAGATAGGTAGGCTGGGCGATTTGGGGGGGGGGGGGGGTTAGGGGTAGTAGCCCAAAATTTTGCCTCCGAGATAGATAGTTAGCTGAGCAGCCTCCAGGATAGATAGATAGCTGGGCGGTTTGGTGGGTGGGTAACCCCCCCCCCCCCAACCCCCCCCCCATTCGAGACCCCTGGGATAAGCACATTATAATTGTGTGCCTGGGGAATTGACTTTATAAATTGCTTGGCTTGTTCTATATAGAGTAGGATATGAATATTTTAGACATTCAGTTTCAAGCCAGTTATTCAGGCGGTTTCAGTTTCAAGGAGATTCAAGGCGTTTTTGAATCCAAGTGAGTCATGATGTAAAATTCACTAGAGTTGAGTGGAGTCATGGAATTTTTAGCAGCAAATTTTATTAAGTCTTTGGAAGACTGTTTGAGAGTCATGAAAAAATGGAAAAATGACCAAAAGACTGCTAAAATATAGTATTTTATGAATTGAGAAGTTTAACAAATACTTCTTGAGTCCATTATTTAGTGGACTTATAATTAGTTTCAATCATCCCCATGAAACTAATAAAATTCATAAAACCAGTTTCATACTATCCTAGATCATGAGATGAATGATCAGAAGACTCTACTTATTGGCCATGCATTCATGTGCTAATTATGACCGCTTAATTATTTAATAAAATCAAGAAACTGATTCCAACTAAAATAGTGTAAAATACTATTCAAAATGTCTACGAAGTCCCAGTGCAGAAACAGATTATTTCCAGCTTAGTTCATATCCTTTGTTGAGTGTTTTACGACTTCAAAATTATCTCATTTACCTTAGTTGTATCCCTAATTAAGTGGTAGCAATATATTCCTGATTTAATTAGTGAGAAAGTATAAGTAAGTACTTCATGAGAAATTTAGCAAGAGTTGTTAAATAGTGAAAAATTGGGAAAATGGATGAACCTGACATGCATTGATAACATCCTGTCTCTTAGAAAAGTCAAGCCTTAAATTGCATATTTTTGTGCAATAGTGAGAGGATATTAAAGGAATATGTCACCTAGTGAGAATTTTATGTGGGATTGCCCTGTACAGTCCAATTGTGATATGAAGCCTCCTAGAGATTAGAAAGAGGATGTTCAGTGATAACCATGTAGGCACAGTGATGGTGTGAGAGGTCACCTGTGTAGGACAAGGCTTGTAGAAATATAGTCAAAAAGTCCAAAAATGTAACACTAGCTAGTGAAATTTCACTTGAGTATCTGACGTCAGATTATTGAAAGAAACTATGTCATAACCATAGAATCATGTGTTAAGTCGCAGAGATATGATAATAAATGAGTTCAAAAGCATGACATTCAAATATTGTGTTTTTATGAGAACTTTCAAGTCAATTTGAATGCTATGATACGCTTTTCGACAACATGGCCAAATACTGCAGTAATAAAGTAAACAACAAGTGCTTGATTTGATTGAAACCTAAATAACCACCTACTTAGCTATGATAATTAAGATCTAAACATAATTATTCACAGTTGAATCTGGACATTCAATTCTTGCCTAAGACCTCGTTAACAAAAATAGAAGTATTATAGTTGTCTTCTCAATAACCAACTTTACATAAACATGAAAAACTTTCAAGTGAAAGTTTTTTCATTACTTTGCAATAGGTTGCATGCAGTAGGTATATTGTTAGAAAGTTGAAAGTGTAAGGTTACAATTATTGAAAACAATGGTTTGCATTTTTGGTACAACAACTACTGAAGCATGAAGGGTGTGAAATGTCATGCAAAGTGTCAATTGTCATGACAACTGTAAATTAAAGTGTCAAATGTTATGTCAAATGTCAAGCAAGCATCAATTGTCATGACAAATGTCATGCAAAGTGTAAATTGTTTATTCAAATCATCAAATATGTTTGTATCCAAATTTTATGTTTTTGTATCAAAATCATTTTGTATCAAAATCTGATGTTGGCATAAGATTTGGATACAAAAACAACAACAAGATTTGGATACAATGTGCACTTGACACTTTAACTTATATTTGTCATGACAATTCACACTTTACTTTACATTTGTCATGACAATTGACACTCTGCATGACATTTTACATGACAATTTTACACTTCACAGGGCTTGGTACAAGCACCAGTTCCCAAAATAGACAGGTAGAAACTCATGCAACACAATAAAAAAATTTACAAAGAATTATTTATATACAATTTTACAAAAATTAGATTTTTTTGTACAATTTTACAAAAATTCGAATTTTTATACAATTTTTTTTTTTTTTTTTGAAATTTTCCATTTTATGTTATTTTATTTTATTCTTAAATTTTCCATTTTATTTTAATTTTATTTTTATTATTTTCTGAGATTTTGCCAACCGTGGTCACATGGGTAATAAAAATGATCAATGTACGCAGCTCTGTTCGATTAACGAATGGCTGCCAAGCCGCTGAGTTGATTTTCAGTGGCCATACCCCTTTACGACATGTTGGAATGATCCGGCTAGGGATGGCCAAGGTTTTTTTCAAAGGTTTTTTTAAAAATTTAAGTGTTTTTTAAACCCGACCATCGAAACCGTTTTTTTTTAAACCTTGGCCAAAATTTTTAGTACTAAGCACTAGGTATTTTGCAATTTTTTTTGCGCGCAAGCACACAATTTCACTTGTACTTTACCATTTGTGGTGGTTTTCATTGGTTTTGAGGCATTTTTAGTGTAAAAGCTTCCATTTGTTTGTGCTATATATCATAATAAGCCACAATGTGCTAGTGCAGTATATAATATACAGCCAATGTGCCCCTACACACTTGTGCAGTGTGAAACACCACTGCCAATGCGTTAGCCTGCTCTTATATCCTTATTGAGGCACTTTTCCATACCCAACTTCATTTGAAGTCACAAATGTTCGACAAAAGGCGATATCCACAATAAGGCGATATAAAACAGATATTTTTGACAGAAATCATCACTTAAAATGCTATCCCATGACACTACAGCCATTCTATGGCTATATATAACATCACAAAGTACAGTCACCTGTCTGATTTACCCGTATATGTTGACTCATGACCATATCTGGGAGCTTTTGAGGAAAAAAACGGTTTTATTTGAAAATAAAACCCTGTTTTTGAAAAAAAACGAGTTTTTTAAATAAAAAACGCTGTCATTGAAAAAACCCTTTTTCGGCCATCCCTAGCCAGCTCGTAATCTATTTTTATATTTGTAAATGCTTTTACCCATCACATAAAAAACCCACCACAGCAAGTTTCAATGTGCATTACATTGCGTCACTTTTTAAATGTGCATGCGCACCTCACGGGTAGGAACAGATTTTGGACCTTGAAACCCTGCCGGTGCCCCACTTCTTCTGGTTGGTGCTAGCACCAAAAGGCACCAGCAAAAATTGGCACCGCACCGGCACCGGTGCTATTTTGAAAAAAAGGGCACCGACACTGGGGTGGCACCTCTGAAAATTGCAAAGGCACCGCACCAGCACCGGTGCCTCTCGGTGCCCCGGTGCCTTCACATCACTACCTCTGACCGGAAGAAATGTGGAATGCTCTTCCATTTTTCAAACATATTTTTGTATTATACAGACAATTACAACACGTTAAATACTGTAATTCTAGAAACACTTGTAATTCAAGATTCCCCAGACATCAGTTACAGCAACCTGTTTATCAAACGGCTGGTGGTATTATTAAAGAGCCGGCAAATATAAATGGGTTTTTGATTTTGAAAAATTTGATCAATTTTCATCTGACCCCAAATAAAAGTTGGGGCTACAAACTGAGCTGGGTGGCTCGCCCCAACTTTTATTTGGGGTCGAATGAAAATTGATTAAATTTTTCAAAATCAAAAACCCATTTATATTTGCCGGCTCTTTACCATTCTAGTGTTGGCGGCGTGTACTTTTTGAGTGGGAACTGCCACTGATTTTACTGTATACAAATAATGTCCCACAATATCTAAAAATATAATGGTTACCTGGAACCAGTTCCGCATGTATTTTACCTTTAAATTTATAATAACCACCTTTATTAACTTCTTATTTATTATTCCATTTTACTTTACTTCCAACTACCAACTTTGCCACTTGCGGAACTGGCACCAGTCACTTTTACCACATCTGTTGGATAATTTTTACATCCTAACTTATGTATACTCGGCGTACATGATACTCTGCCGTCGCACTGATTTATGTCTCGTGTTGGAAGCGTGCCAATGATTATTCAATCATGCGATTTCCGTTAAAAAATGAAAAAAAATTCGTCGATGTGAATATTTTAATGAATAACATTATAACAAGAATCAATTGTGTCATCTTTATATGAAACTTGCACGCGTTAACCATCATTGGCACACTTCCAACGGGAACCACGCATGCAAGGTGTAAATTAACCGGAGTATAGCAAGAACTAGGGTGTCAAATTTCCGTTTTCTGTTTCCGTTTTCCGCAGGCAAATTTTTTCCGTTTTCCGTTCAGTTTTTTGGCTGCTGAAGTTTTTCTCCGTTTTCCGGCCACTTTTTTTTCGTTTCCACTTTTCCGGCTCATTTTCCGTTTTCCAGCTAAATTTTAAGTTTTTCCACCTTTTTTCCATTTTCCAACTCAATTTCCAGTTTTTGTCTGCCTTTTTTCTGTTTTCCGCTATAATTGTTCATTTTTCCACCTCATTTTACCTTTTTCTGGCTGAACTTTCTGTTTTCTGTTCCAGCCAAACTGGTAAACATTCATGCAGATTGTCAATTATGTAACTTTTTTCTGTTTCCAGCAAAATTTCTGCAAATTTTTTCCACTTTCAGCAGAATTTCAACAAATTTTATCTGTTTTCCAGCAAAATTTCAGCAAATTTTACCATTTCCGTGCAAATTTCATTTTTCCATTTCCACTTTTCCGGCCGCTGAAATTTTTTTCCGTTTCTGTTTCCGTTTTCCGCCAAGTGCAATTTTTTTTTCCATTTTCCAGCTGCTGAAAAAATTTTCCGTTTCGGTTTCCATTTTCCATAAAAAAATTTTTTTGACACCCTAGCAAGAACCCTACTAAAACCTGTCTGCCCTAGCTTTAAAATACAGTATTTGATTGAATAATCCCCCTGGGGGATTTTTTTTCATCAGACTTTTTTTACGGGGGGGGGGGGCGGAATTATTCAAGGGGAGGAATTATCATTTTGTTAAAACTTTATATTTCTATCGAGTAATTTCATGAAATATGCTTTATTCACCAAAATTGTGAAATCTTCAAATTGGACACAAAACAACTTGATCAAGGGTCAACTTGTCATAAGGGGGTTTTTATTTGAGGGGGGAATTATTTTTCCCCCCAAGGTCTAAAGGGGGAGTTATTCAAGTGGGATTTTTCAAGCAAATACAATAATTTCAAATATTCCAGAGATTTTTCCAATCAAATGTGTGATTCACATGTCATCGACTTTGTGCCACCCGCCCGCCCTCAAGCCGGAATTAGAGCTCAGCGTCGATTGGAGGTAAAATGATGACGTGAAATGATGTTGTAAAATTAATAACATGAGAACGGACAAAGATATGGTCTTGTAATTTCAGAATAAGATTTTCCTGGTAATTGTCTTAAATGTCCCAAAAAAGATTTGAACAATATAAAGTAATTTATGTGTTATTAATTGTATGTCAAGATTGTATCATTTCACGTCAACATTTCACGTCAAACATTTCACATCAGCAACATTTCACGTCAGCAACATTTCACGTAGCATAAAATGTTGACGTGAAATGTAAGTCATCAAATCTTTTCACGTCAGAGTGTTGACATAAAAAGATGTTTACTGATAAACATTTTACATCAAAAACATTTCACGTCAAGCTGTAACTACAATTTTATGTCTGACGTGAAATGAATACGTAAAATATATTTCTAAGTGAAATGAATGGTAAAGCAATTTAGTGTGTATATTTTTTCTATTGTATTTATTTGTAACGTTTCATGTAAATATTATGGTGTAAACTCATTAGTGTATGTTTTTTTCATGTATTCATAGAAATGCACATTCCTGCGTCCCATTCTGGTGTAGATTGGCCGATTTTGATGCCTTTTAAGAATGTTGAGGTTTGGGGTCTGGGCTATGATGAATTGTCTTGGTTTGTTCAAATAATACCCCAGTCCCGAGATAAGAAGTGTCTATAAATGGGTGGTAATTTTGAATGGCCAATCTGCACATTGATTTTGAAGCTTAATAATTCGGACATTTCTGGGCCGATTTGGATCATTCAACACTTCAAATGATCAGGACAACCTGCAGATTCAATTTTGGTTGTCGAAGTAGTGATGTCTCAATTCCGTATGCCAATTTGACCCGGTTTTTAAACATGAAAAATAATTTTCTTGAACATGCTATCATATACTCTAGACTAGTGATGGAATGGTGCCATGGCGCTGGCGCCATTTGCGGGTGCCACGAGACGCCATGCCATGGCGCCATTTGTGCTTGGCACCCTTTTCATGTGGCGCCATTGGCACCTGGTGCTCTTATTCGCGAAGGGCACCATGGCCCCCTTCGCTCTTCGCGCTATTTTCCCGAGGCGCCCTTGGCACCTGGCACGCTGCTTCTGGCATGCCAACTTTTGACTGGAACAAGATATTGAAAGAATGTTTGGGCCA
The DNA here is from genome assembly GCA_964036195.1 of Sphaerolaimus hirsutus. Lineage (NCBI taxonomy): Eukaryota > Metazoa > Nematoda > Chromadorea > Monhysterida > Sphaerolaimidae > Sphaerolaimus > Sphaerolaimus hirsutus. The sequence goes on from CAXIWS010000097.1 coordinate 8,234, forward strand.
GATTACTTCTTTTTGTCTAAAATATATGATAGAATGTTCAAAAAATGTCTTGAAAAATTAATAATAAAATATTTTTTCATGTTTTAAAAGTGGGTCAAATTGGCATACAGAATTTAGAAATCACTAATCCGACCATAAAAATTGAATCTGAAGGTTGTCCTGATCATTTTAAGTGTTGAACGATCCAAATCAGCCCAGAAATGACTGAGTTATCAAGCTGCAAAGTCACTGTGCAGATCATGCGTGCAAAATGACCACCTTTTTCTAGGCCCCCCTTATCTCAGGACTGGGGGATTATTCGAGAAAACCAAAACAATTCATCGTAGCCCAGACCACAAATCCCAACACACTCAAACAGTATAAAAATCAGTCAATGTACAACAGAATGGGATGCAGTAATGTGCATTTTTATCAAATCACATTATCAAATCAAATTTTCATTTTGTAAATGTGCAATTTTTTATTTCATGTTAACACATTTTTCATCACACAATTTATGTCAAACATTTTACGTCAAACATTTCACGTCACTGTCATTTTTGCATTGGACGTAAAATGTTGACGTAAAATGATCGGACGTAAAATGATTTAGAAAATCATTCTACGTCATAACATTTTACATTGATGGTTGCATGCCATCATCAACGTAAAATGATTCAAAGTAATTTTATGATATAAATTCACTTTTCATGTATTCTTATGATTTGATTACCATTTCTTTTATAAACACAATTTAAAAATACAAAGTATTAGGTTGTCAACTAAGTAACCTTAATTTTTTGTGTATGTGTGATCGCAAAAAATTAATGTTACTTAGTTGACAACGTAATATGTATTTCACCCAATTTTTACTGTTGTGTATATCACAGAGTTTTTATAAGTACTGAAATTTTCAATAGTAAACATAAATGTAAGGTATTTACATAAATGTAAATGTTTTACTCACAGGTAGTGCTGGAATGGCGCCATGGCGCTGGTGCCCTAAAATGGCATCAAACGGCACCAGCGCATTGTTGCCCTTCTCTGTGGTGCCATCTGGCACCTGGCGCCATTTTTTTGAATGACATGTAGCTCCATGCCAAAGAGCACCAGAAACAATGATGCCAACAAACACTTCACTGTTTCAGCCTGTATAAATATCATCACAGAAGCATTTATAGAGGAGAAACATAGGATACCATTTTTCTGATGGTGACTCATGCTGCAAAACTCATCTTAAAAATCATGAATATTTTATTCCCAGGGGTTTTTTTTTGTCAACAAGTTTTGAGGGGGTTTATTCAAGGAGACTTATTCGAGGGTACTTATTTGAGAGGGTACATTTTACTAAATCGTTGTTTGTAACGTACACAGACGTTGAAAAATGTAAGAAAAACTGCCATTTATAAGACTACATAAATATGTTACATGGAACCGTATTTTTTGACAAACGTAGTGTATAATGATGAGTTCAACATGCTTTAACGTGAAGAGAGTGCCAATTTTGCAAGTGGAGGCACATGTTTAAAATTTCACTGACTTTCAATTTTTTTCAATTGAAGCCCTTCAATTAAATGAAGCCCATTTATTTCACAAAATACCAAAATAAACCTGTAAACAAATGTGTGGGCCACATTATTGCGTGGGATGGGAACTGGGCTGTCTATTGGATTCTTAAAATTTCAACCATTTTTGATCAGCACATTTAGAATGGCATTCAACCCCGCTGGAAAATCACTTTTAAAATATTATTCTGTCATCTAAAATTATAAATATGTGACAACAGCGCATTTCCGGTATTTCCTCGAAATACCCCCTCGTTCAACCCCCCTCAAAATTTACACTCTGAAAAAATAAACCTCCTGGGGGTAATTCGAGGTACATATGGTAAAGGAACGTAAAGTGTCAAAGTTTAAGTAAGGTTCAGTTATAAAACATTTTCTTTTTTGTTTTGATTGACATTTTACATGACATTTGACACTTTACCTTACACTTTACAACGCTCGGGACCGGCACTTTCCGGTAACTATTTAATTCCAACCAGAGTTGCGAAAGCGTATTTACGCTTACCCGAAATACCCGGGTAAATGGGTATTTATACTTATGCTTACGCTTACGCTTTCATAAAATACCCATATGCTTTATTACGCTTTCCCGGCCTAAATACCCGGGTACTAAAAGCGTAAAAAAGTTTTTCACATACCTAGTCCGGTTTTATGCTTTTGTGAAAAGTGTAAAAACTACAAAAAAGTGAACGAAACTGTATACAAAAAAGACTGCATGTGTGCAGTAATGCACTGGAAATAACGGCACATGTACAAATTGTGTCGCAATATGAATGTCTCTTTTATACTGTGTCGTCGGTAGGGTGTCAAATTTCCATTTCCGTTTTCTGTTTCCGCCTTTCCGCAGGAAAATTTTTTACCTTTCCGTTTTCCGTTTTCTGGCAGCCAAAATTTTTTTACCTTTCCGTTTTCCATTTTCCGGCAGATGAAAAATTTTTACCTTTCCGTTTTCCGTTTTCCAGCAGCTGAAAATTTTTTACCTTTCCGTTTCCGTTTTTCCGGCCCATTTTTCCGTTTTCCGGCTGAAAAATTTTTACCTTTCCGTTTCCGTTTTACCAGGCCATTTTTCCATTTTCTGGCTCGTTTTTCAGTTTTCTGGCATTTTTCCATTGTTTTTCCAATCTGTATTTATCTTCAATTGGCTCATCCCATTGTGTTGTTTTTGTCTCTTGGAGCAGCATTGACAACTGGGATTTCAGGGTCAGTGAAACAGGTGCTGTGAACCCAATTGGGTCATATGCTGACACCAATAATTTATTCAAGTTTCATCTGGTTGGTGTTGTGATGCTGTCAATTTGCAATTTTGGTGTTGATATTGCCAGCATGTCCGTTCGGTGATTTTATTTCATGCCCATTACTGCGACAATTTTATTCACCTTTGGACTACTGTCATTTTCTGCTATTTCATTCATGACTGATCTGGAGTTTGACAGCCATTCCCTCATGTTCATAGAACATTGGTTAAATAAAGCTTTGACTTTGTAATATAGTTCTAAAGCTTCAACTTCATTCGTGACACTCATGATGTAGT
>CAXIWS010000098.1:0-21000 GCA_964036195.1 Sphaerolaimus hirsutus
TCTCCAAAAAAAGGGCATGAAGAAATCACATTGGTAGAGTGCCAAAAAAAATACAACAAATGGATGGCCAGGACGTTCAAAGCATCCTCATACCTAGATATAAAATTTCAAATGAAATATTAATTCAAAATGCTGTGACATCAAACTTCATTAATAAATAAAACTAGGTGCGTTGAAATGAAAAATATGTAAAAAATTGGTGAAAAAACGACAATAGAAGGGCAGGTAGTAAAGTTGACGAAAATTTAGTACGGCGCTATGCTATTAGAAGAAATACGGCAAATGTGTATGCGGTAACAGTTTGGAAGCAGATCTGCGGTCACAGTCATTTTGGAAAAATATTCTAAAAAATGAACACTTTTTTGCCATCGTTATAGACACCAGCAAAAAATAATCTATTTCAACTAATGGCATTAACTCAACTGACGATTGAAACATTGCCAAACTGCATAAACACGGCGTTTTTACAGCGCCAAAAAAGAGGGTTGCAAAACGCCAGAACAAGAAACGCCAGAAGTAAATGCCGCTCTGAATCGATAGAAAAATGTTGTACCGTATTTCCTCGAAATACCTCCCGGGGGTGATTGTTTCAGAGTGAGAATTTTGAGGGGGGGGGTTAAACGACGGGGGGGGGGTATTTCGAGGGTGGGGCTTATTATTTCGCCAGAAATTTTTTGCAATTCCAGCATTAAATTGTCGTCTTTAACGTAGAAAAACGCAACAAAAACCGCTATGTATAAGAGTGTATTGACTTATACAGGTAAGTATGTAACACTGTTCTAACGTAACAATTCATTGTTTTTCAATTGTATTTTGCATTGACCGAATCACAAACCGCAGTTTTGTCATGTACGTTCTCTGTACACTCAATTATGGGGGGGGGTATTTCGAGGGGGGGGGGGGTTAATTAATCCATAGTGGCCATTTTGAGGGGGGTATTTCGAGATGGGGGTATTTGAGGGGGGTATTTCGAGGAAATACAGTAAATCGAAATTTCAGACGACATAGCCTTGAAGAAATCAAACATGCTGTTCACGGAAAAACTTCAAAGTAATCAAAAACTTCAAACTGATTAAAAACTTCAAAATGATTAAAACAGCGATACAGGCGATACGCATGACGTATAAATAACCACTTAAGAGAAAACTCTAAAAAGTTATGAAAACCAAATCAGCGATCGAAAGTTGAACTCGCTATGTATTGAGGCGTCCCATTCTAAAAGTCGACAAGTCCAAAATATGACAATTTCGAGTTAGGGTCGGAAACGTCATCTGGGGCTACTTCCGCACATTTTCCATAATTTTTTTTGCACTCACATACCTACATATATACGATAGTGCCAAATTGACATTTTTGGGGAAAAAATGCAAAAAATTCGACTTAGTTTTAGGCTAAAAGTGACAAGTCCATCATCTGCATCCTTTTTATGGGGAAAAACGCAAGAAATGTGATAAGTCTACTGTGGACACCGATTTCTAAAAGTCGAAACATCCATAAATTTCCCATAAAGCAGCGTCGTCGTAGTGGGAACAAAAATGTTCTCGCGTGCAAGAAGTCGACAAGTCAATTTCCCTCACCAAAACAATTTTGCTCTGATCGAATGGAATTTTATGGACACCAAATTTTTCACATGTACATTGAAAGCAGGGGCTGAAAATTTGACACTTTATTGTCAACATATGAAACTGGAAAGCATGAGAGAGCCAAATTGGACACGCACCACGGGCCTGGAATTGTGTCTGAAACTTAAAACGTGATTTACTCAAAATCGCATTTTGTGGACTTGTCGACTTTTAGAATTAGACGCCTCAATTCTTAACACAGACAGACCACCTAAATTGAGTAAAAAGTGATGTCCCACGGTAAACAAGTGCCATGATTTGCGTGAAGCCGGAGTTACGGCACAATGACAAATAGGAGCTGAAGCGACAAATTCAGTGCCGACAAATTATGAATACACGAGGACGCTTAGAGATATCTATCGCCAAATTGAGATGTTGAAAGCATTAACCGATATCTAAATGCATTGTGTCCAAAAATTATCCAAAAAGCTCCAGTAGTTTTCAAAATACCATATTTCGTCTAATAGAAGGGCAGATCTCCAATAGAATGGTGTCTCCAATAGAAGGTACATTTTTGACTTACCATTTGGGCCATGAAATAAATAGAAGGGCAGTCTCCAATAGATGGTACACAAAGTGTCAAATGCATAGAAAATAAAAAATATCAGCGAGCGCTGTGATTTAGTGGCTTTGGTCCAATAATTTTGTGCTATTTTTACATCAAATGTTGAATGAACTCTATGTATCATCAATGTATGAACTGTCTTTGGGGAACCTTGGCAGAACTTGAAAATGATTGGCTTTAAAGTTGGTGAAAAATAGACAGTCTCCAATAGAAGGGCGTCTCCAATAGAAGGGCAGGTAAAAATGTTGATGAAACAATAGAAGGGCCCCTTGTATTAGAAGAAATACGGTATAAATTTTAAATAAAAATTTCGCGATTTGTTGGCAATTCCAACAAGAAATGTTGCCGACAAATAGCGAAATTTTTAATTTTGATTTAGGTATATCTTAAGAACCACTGGATCTTTTTGGATAATTTTCGAACACGATGTAGATATCGGTTAGTGCTTTCAACATCTCAATTTGGGGATGGATATCTGTGAGCGTTCGTGAGGATTTGTAATTTGTCGACACTTAATTTGTCGGTTCAGTTCCTATTTGTCGTTGTGCTGTAACTACTGCTTTAAAAATAATTGTTCATGACGCGTATTCGAGTTGAATTGAAATTTCAATACGCCACGTGCCAGACAAATTTACAATTACCTAGTTCCTCAAACCTCGGAGGTCGTATGACCGAGTTGTTTTTAACAATTTATGGCCATTTGAGTTTACCGGAATGAGGAGTCGGCAGACAAAAAATGATTCATTACAGTTAACTAAAATGTGCTCAAGAATGATTTATTAGTTTTGGAGATTCTCTCGGCAACTAGCGTGCGCGGACAAAATTAAACATTATTTTTTCGAATGATCGTAAAAACCATCAATATTATCCTTAATGCTGCGATTACAGCTCGGGCGTAAAATTGACCGGGCGTAAAATTGATTTTGGGTGTAAAATTAATTACAGATGAATGGATAGACATACGACATTGTTATTTCAGTCAAAGAAAGCTTAGATGCAGACGTTTCTTGTGTCCAAAGCTCATTAGTTTATTTTAATCGTACTGGTAGTTATGAATTTTAGCAGAATTTTTTCAATTATGCGCTGTAAGTTGGGTAAAATTAGGACGTAAATTAAAAAAATTTGCGCCAAAATTCATAACTTCTAGTACAATTAAAATAAACTGATGAGCTTTGGACACAAGCAACATCTGCATGTGCCCTTTCTTTGACTGAAATTACAACACCATATCTTTATTCGTTCACCTGTAATTGATTTTACGCCCAAAAATCAATTTTACGCCCGTCCATTTTTTTCGCCCAAGCTGTAGTCGCAGCATTAATGATTACATAAAAACAAAATTGAAGAATTATCTACACCACGCGGTCATTCCACAGGGGAACGATGTGCTTTTTGTGCGCAAATGAAATTTTAATGTTTATGTCAATGTAACTATCGTATTTCTTCTAATAGAACGGCATACCTCCAAATAGAATGGCACCTCCAATAGAACGGCACCTCCAATCGAACGGCAGGTTTTGGCAGTTTTGGGACTCAACGAAAGCAATAAAACGGCAGCCTCCAATAGAACGGCAGGTAAAGAAGTTGACGAAAAAATAGAATGGCGTTGTTCTATTAGAAGAAATACGGTAAATGTTAAACTGCAGGGTTGAGAGTGATTTAATCAGACATTTTAGACGCTTCCAAACTTGAGTGTGCGAAAAAAAGGACACCCCATAAAAACCTATAATGACTTTAAAACTCCCATAAAAAACTATAATAAACTATAAGACTCCCATAAAAAACTAAGATGACGTGTTTCATGCATGTCTGTCTTACAGAAATTTGAAATGCATTTCTGTTTAGGTATTACCAATATTACAATTATGAAAACAAAATAATTAATAAATGATAATGTACCTAATAAAAATACCTTTTGACAAAGTGTAAAACTACAAAAAAGAAATTGAACAAAAACGAGTATTAAAAAACAACTGCACGTGTGCAATAACTCACTGAAAATAGTGATAGAAATATAAATTGTGTCGAAATATAGGTGTGTTGTAAAAAATTGTCTCTCGGATATTAGCGTGGCGTCAGATTGGAAATTTTGGCCGATTATTCAACAAAAAATTATATTTAAATTTTTCTGGGGTTCAGTAATTGATTAATCAAAAATATGATGTAAAATTTTATGAATATTAGCAAATAGTTGAGTAATTTTGCTTCAATTTTCAATCACAATCACCTATTTTTTCTACTCAACTTCTAAGAAAAATTCTTGTTGTTGTTTTTTAATTGGTTTTTGTTATTTTATTTTTATTTTTTTGGTTTTTATTTTATCTTTATTACTGCTTGTTTGCTCAGTAGAAAAACTCCTGAAACAAGGATAAGTCAATTCAATTCAATTGTTCGATTCAAGTTTGACTACCGTATTACCTCGAACTACCCCCCCCCCCCCTAAAATTTGGCTGAGGAAATAATAAACCCCCCCTCGAAATACCCGCCCCCCTTAAATTATATGTAAAGAGAACGTACATGACAAATACAGCAGTTTGTGATCTGAACAATGCAGAACACACGTTAAAACCGATGATTGAGTGGCGTTAGGGAAGGCTTTATGTGTATGTATTAGTGATGTAAAAGCGCCATGGCGCTGGCGCCTGGCGCTAGCGCCAAAGCAAAAAGCGCCATGGCGCTTTTGGCGCTTGGCGCTTTTTTGCTGTGGCGCCATTGGCGCTTGGCGCTGTGCTACGGAAAAGCGCCATGGCGCTTTTGGCGCTTGGCGCTATGATGCCGTGGCGCCATTGGCGCTTGGCGCTAGCGTTTTAAAAAGCGCCAAAAAAGCACCAAGTGGTTCAAAAAAATATATCATTTTTTTATGTAAAAATACTTTGTGTGCATAATTTACATGAGTAAATGTGGTTAAGCGTATTCCAGGAAGAACAAATCTACGTATAGTCGGCAGACATGATATTATACAGGTTTGGTGCACTTATGTTTGCCTTCGCTCAGCGTCAATGAAATTCAACATCTTACTGAACAGTGAAGTGCGATACATCTTAAATACGGTAGAAAAACGGTGCACAGTGGGTCGTAAATATGTCAATACGTATTGTCGACAGACATATCATTCTACAAAATTGGAAAGTTATATTTTGTTCTTGTAGAGCGAACGAGAAAGGAATTTACTAAAAAAGAAAATATAAAGATAGTAAGAAGGAAAATAAAAATGTGCTGTTCTTTACGCACTTGTTTACTTCAATTTTTCAGAGTTGTGCAAATACTGGTATTTTTGGAAAACGTAAATGTAAACGTAAATACCTTTTCCAAATCAAAAGTATAAATACTAAAACGTAAGGTATTTTTAAAATACCAAGGAATACGTAAAAAGAAACGTAAACGTAAAATTTTTACTTACACACAGTATTTGCCATTGTGCTTTGGAAAATACCATTATTTTCACCTTTAGATGGGTAAATCGCTCCATCTGCACCACTTTCTGTTTTAAGTGTGGCGAAATCCAACTACGCTGGTGATTCTGGGGGAGTCCCAGACCCTGTAAAATGCCTTGAAAATGTCTAATGACATGCAAAGTGTCTAAAGTCATGCAAAATGCCATGAAAGGTGGCAAATCTTTGCCATTTTGCTGAGCATTTTACATAAGTTTTGACATTTGCATGAAATTTTTACATTTTACAGGGCATCTTACAGAGTCTGGGATTGGCACCAGAGCTTGCACTCGCCCTGCCAGTTTCAAAACGTGTGCTTTGCACAGTTGTTGCACGTGCATCGTCAGAATTCATCACAAAAAAATTATAACGACAAGGCTACACAAACAAACAAAAAGTGTTCAGCATTTGAACACATTTATGAATATCTACCCAGTATTCCATGTGTAAGTGCAAGCGTGCAGTCACTTTTTACGTTTATGTCAAATATTTACATTTATGCAAAAACACAAGAATATTGTTGGCTGCAGGTGGTGCGGCCCATTTGAACATGTGCATGTGTGAATGATCACAAGTTTTTTTACGTTTTCCCCAGTACCCGGGTATTTTGGTGAGGAAAACGTAACAAAACGTAATGGTATTTTTGGAAAACGTAAACGTAAACGTAAGTAAAAATACCCGAATAACCGGGTATTTCGGGTAAACGTAAATACGTTTTTCCAACTCTGCAATTTTTGTGCCGATAGGTGCTGCAAATTTTTGATTATACGTTTACCTACGTTTAATCTAATTCATATTTAGAAAAGTTACACGCTATCGGTTCATTTTGACGAAAACTTGTTACATTCAAAATTTTGAATTCAGAAAACGTTCCCACTTTGTATTTATTCAGATCCAGACGACACTTGGATGGCATCATGCCAAAAAACTCAACTACACTTTGACGGGGGTTTGAATTGTGCGGGCATAATTGAATAGTTTCATTCCGTATATGCGTAAGCACGAGTCACCAAAACAGAGTTCTACGGGTTGGATACAGCATGCGACTCATTGTATGGTATCATGTCTGCCGACTATACTTGCTTATCTTGTAAACCATTTCCGTGCGGGGATATCCAAAACTTTTCCGGAATAATGGGCCTAATGATTCCCATACCAATTCAAAGCTTGCTCACGAGCCGACGAACGACGTTCAAATGCACGTTCGACGTATCTATAAAAATCTAAGCACTTTTTTCGAGATAGCTTGCCATTGTCATACTCCGGTTACTTTACACCTTGCACGCGTGGTCCCCGCTGGAAGTGTGCCTACGATGGTGCACGCGTGCGAGTTTCATAAAAATATGACAAAATTGATTGTTCTTATAATGTTTTTCATTAACATATTCACATCGATGACCTTTTTCCATCTTTTTACGGAAATCGCATGATTTTATAATCATTGGCACGCTTCCAACACGAGACATAAATCCGTGCGAGGGCAGAGTATCATGTCCGCCGAGTATACCGTATTTCTTCTAATAGAAAAGCGTCATTCTATTTTTTCATCAACTTTTTTACCTGGCATTCTATTGGTGGTGCCTTTTTATTGGAGGCTGCCATTCTATTTTTTCACCAATATTTTTCACACATTCTTCATTTGAACATAGTGTTTTTATGAAACATAAACAACATTCCATATCACAGAATCAATTCAAACAAAACCGAATGTGAAAACAACCATAAATCTTCCAACGTAATTTCTACCTCCTGTTATATTGGGGGGGGGGGGGGGTGCCACTTTACTGATTTCGTGGGCATGCAAACGTGCTAAAACCTGCCGTTCTATTGTAGGTGTAGTTCTATTGGAGGTATGCGATTCTATTAGAAGCAATACCCAACTCTCAGATGTAAAATAACATCAGATAAAGAAAAGTTTACTCGATGTGACTTATTTATATCTTGCTTCTCACACAAATATGTAACTAGCACTGCATTAGCATGGTTGCACTTTATGAGCAGCAAAATTTTTGGCGCTGGCGCTATTGGCGCTTGGCGCCAACATCCTCTGGCGCCATTGGCGCTTGGCGCCATGGTCCAGAAAAGCGCCATGGCGCTTTTGGCGCTTGGCGCCAAAAGTGTGGCGCTTTTTACATCACTAGTAAACTCGACGGACATTATAGAAGTCAATGGTCTAAGGAATTTTCGTACAACTGCGTATATTCTTAGTTGGCACACGTCCAAGTTACCGTTTGCGAGAATGTTACCAAGTATGAAAGATGCAGGATTTCCGTCAGCGTCAACAAAAATTGCTGCGGAATGCGATTAAGCAACCGCAATTGGTCGCTAATAGCAGCCCACACACGAGTTGACACTTGTGTTGACTTAATTGCATTCTGCGGTCATTATCGTTGACGCGAACGGAAATCATGCGTCTTTTACTTCGTTCCTATAAAACGCAACAGTAACTTGGACGCAGCGGTAAGTTCATACGTAATTTTTTGAATGAATTTGTCGGGACTGCGACGATAAGATCTTACCTAAGACCTAACAATTCGACTTTCTATAATGATTTGTCTATCAAATTCACATCGTTCTCGCATAAAAAGTAGGATTGTATCAAATTTATCGTGAACCGAATGGAATCCGTCCATTCAAGTTCGAATTAAAAAACATTCGTCATTGGTAACGAAGGGCCGAATCGCTGATTCGTTTCATGTCCGCCGAGTTTATGTATATACAGTTATATATGCCTATAAACACATATACATCTATGTAATTGTTTGATTTTTCTACGTCTGAGTATGGGGAATTCCGAAAAATTTCTGGCGAAATAATTGACACCCTCGAAATACCCCCCTCAAATTTTGCTGGTGAAATAATAAACCCCCTATGGCTATTTCGAGGTAATACGGTATTTTTCACTTTTTTTCCTAACATGTATTCTGAACTGAAGTAATAACCGGCTTTAAGTACATCTAACTTTCATTGTCAACAAACTACAGACTATAACTACAAACAATCATTTGTCAAAATTAAATTGTTGTTAAAACGGTTTTTTAAACAGGTATATCACACAAGTCGCAGTACTTTGTGTCGTTACATCTAGCATTTTCAATATCAAAAACAGCGTTTTACAAATGGTTAGAAACACCTTGCAAATCCATATTCTAAGTGAAAGGTAAATGTCAATTCAATAGTCATCTGGAAAAATCACTACTACGTAAAAATCTAAAATTTACAACAAAAAAATTACCACTGAGATTCTACTAAATAATTTTACCTTGGATTCACATATAGACCATACTTTTCTTACAACATAGATGGTGCTATGCAAATCCATCAGTATCATATTGAAATCTAAATTTTGCTAAAGAATAAGGTTTCATGGCGCCATTTTGGTACGCCAGTTCAATGGCGCCATTCAAAGGTTTATTGTCATCTTACATAGACTTAAACAATATCAGCAATAAACATCTTAAAAAGAATGTAGGTATTTTTGTAAGAAAAGCATTGCAACTAGGGTGTCAACAAAAACTTTTTGGCGGAAAACAGAAACGGAAACGGAAAAATTTTGGCACTTGCCGGAAAACACAAACGGAAACGGAAAATTTTTGGCACTTGCCGGAAAACGGTAAACGGAAAAATGAAAGGCCGGAAAACGGAAACGGAAACGGAAAAATTTGCTGAAAGTATGCCAGAAACAGAAAAAAATGTGCTGAAATTTATCCGGAAATAAACAAATTTGCAGAAATCTCGCTAGAAATAGAAAAAATTCACATAATTGAGAACCTGCATGCAGTTTGGCTGCAACAGAAAACATAAAATTGAGCTAGAAAGTGGAAAAAGTTTGAAAAACAGACAATTGAACCGGAAAATCGAAAAAAGCTGGAAAAACTGAAAATTTAGCCGGAAAATGAAAAATGAGCCAGAAAAACAGAAATGGAAATGGAAAAAAAAATTAGCAGCCGGAAAAAGGAAACGGAAAAAAATTTGCCTGCGGAAAGCGGAAAACGGAAAACGGAAATTTGACACCCTAATTGAAAACTGTATGTATTATTATAAGTGAATCCAAGGGGACAAATGAAGGCACACAGAGACATTTTATGGCACAAAAAACAATGGCGCGAAATACATATTTATCTACACAATGCAACACCTACAATATTCCTCCAAATATTTGGGAGTTCTCTGAACACAATGAGCTGCCAAGCGACAGCCTTCTACAGAATTTATCAAGATCGGCCCACTCAAACTTAATGATTGTTTCAAACCAGTCACTTTTGATTTCATATCTCTTCTCAACCTGGAAAGTTGTCGAACGTTTTATAAAAAGTATACGCAAATGTTAAGTACGTTGAATAGTAATCAGTATTAAGTAAAAGTAAATGGGGGTTTTTACCTAAGTAAAATTGACGGAGACGGACCTTTCACTATACATACATACGATTCTGTGATGAAACAGTGCAATGAAACTTGCACACTGCACATAATCTTCAGACACATTACAAAATGTTGGCAGTGAGCCAATAAATCGCACATATTTCTGTGTGCAGTCGACGCTTGTGCCACAGTGGCTCCGCCCACACGCGCCTGCTTAAAGCTTTCTAAACCGCAGGCTAAAACGCTCACCTGCCTGATTTTTGTATACTCGGCGGACCACAAAGTATGTGCCCAAAATTATTTATATCTTGGTCGATAACGCGCGAGCTGGATGCATGTATGCACTTTCACAAAAAAATTAAAAAAGGCGTAGTCGCGTACAAACGAGGAATGTTTTTTCCCGTTATGTTTTGTTTTTCTTTTTGCTGGAATTATTTTAATTTTATTAATGATGACGTCATGATGGTTTGTTTTCTTCACAAAAAAATGTACAGCATGCGGGCGCGTGTGAGCAAATTGAGCGCGTGCGAGACTGACCGAAAATGCGGTTTTGCGCACGTCGCTAGCGTGGGAATTAAAGTTGTGGGCGGAGCCTATGCGGAGCATACCGAACCGATGCACATAAGAATATGTACGTTCCCTGTAAATTGTTCTGACATCAAACGGTTGAACTGAATAAAATCAACTGCCGTCCAAACGGAATACGCCCATTCAAATTTGGATTTAGATGTAAGTTATCATACCCAAATGAAACATAAGTGTAAATATAGCAAAAACTCTGTCGAGTGTATTTTACTTCTCTAACCTGGCAGACAGCCAAACCTTTTGCCCCAGTTCTTTCTCCGCGTCGATCAGCACCGACATGTGCACGTAGTTGAGCTCCATGAAGGCTTGCGACTGGAGTATTTTCAGCGATTCATTCTTCAAATTCCTCAACCCATGCCGCACCATGTTGCTTATGCTCGAACTGGATATGTTTTGCAAGACGATCGAGTGTGAAGTTGAGTTGAGGCACTGTAATTGTGGTCTGATCACTTGCAAAGATGCCTGTGGGACATTGCATTTGGACTGTGAATAATTGTTATATTATTTTGCATTGTCATAACTTTGCATCTCACACATCAAATGTATGCATGGAAAAGTTACTCAATGGGCACTCGGTTTTACATTTTCATGGAAAAAAGTAATACATATGTATAAAATATTCTCATGTACTCATGAGTATTTTACATTTTCATGGGTAAAAAGTATTCTACATTTTCAGTACTCGGGGTCGGGGATGAGTAAAAACGTATTTTACATGCAAAAATACTCGATGCAAAAATAATCCAACGCACCTCCCTGACATCAGGTTTCACTGGGGCGTTTTTCCCCTCCAAACAAGTGCAATAAAACGGCGGCACGCCCGCACCTTCGCACGACCTATTCTGGTCAATTGGCTCAAATAAACTCCGCCCATGAGACCCGTGGGTAGCTTTCAAATCGCCGGTTCCCAGTTGGAAAAGCATCTGAGGGCAGTCCCAAACTCTGTAAAAGACCCTGCACTGTGTAAAAGACCCTGTAAAATGTCATGTATCATGTAAGAAGCCCTATAAAGTGTCAAATGTCGTGTAAAAGCCCCTGTAAGGTGTTAGGTATGTGTATTCACATCTTGTGTAGTTTCGAAATATCACGTTTTCCTATCCAAATCTTACTTTTTACGTATTGGTTTGTACATGTTGATTTGGATACAAAAACATAAGATTTGTATATGATACAACAAGATTTGGATACACATGACATTTTACAGGGTCTTTTACATGACACATGACATTTTACAGGGTTTTTTTACATAACACCTGCCATTTCACAGAGTCTTTTACATGACACCCGACATTTTACAGGGTCTTTTACACTGTACAGGGTTTTTTACAGGGTCAGGGACTGGCACCTGATGTACGTCGAAATTACTGGTTAATCTGTGCCTGTTGTCGGCGAGGTTCTGCACCATGGTGGGGTGCTTCTCGGTGAACCATTTGGGCAGGTGGATTGAGAAAAATGACATGCGTTCTTCGATGCGACCTGCGAGTTTTGAGTGGTAGGGTTGGGATGATATGTCGAAATCGAATAATCGACTATTGCCTATCTTCTTTACAACAAATATCGAATATCGACATAAAAATTTAGAAAAAAATATCGAATTTTAATATCCTATTCGTATATCGACCATTTTGTCATATTGAATTGTTGAATCTCGATACCGAGGGTCCATATCGATATCGATATGGAATATTGATTTTCAGACAAAATTTTTTCGAATATTGATATCGGAAAGTCATATCGTTCCAATGCAAGGTGGGGGGGCAGGCTAGGATCTACCGTATATCCTTGAATAAGACCTCCCCCTTGAATAACTCCCCCCTGTTGGCCAGATGAGGAAAAATTAACCCCTCCCCTTGAATAACTCCCCCTCTTGAATAACTCCCCCCTCTGGGTATTTGGTATATGTATCTACAAAGTGTATTTGAATTATTCAGATGCCAATGCACACAAATCTTAGCATGAATACCTTGTTTTGTTTGTTGTTTAACTGTTAAATACCTAAATCAAATGAGTTGATGCAATGCATTCACACAATGAATAAAGTGAAAGTTCCGAGGAAAAAATCACTCCTTCCCTTGAATAATATCCCCCCTTGAATAACTTCCCCTCCAAAACTTCTGGCGAAATAATAACTGGGGTCTTATTCGAGGATATACGGTAGGTACATAAGACAATCGTACATTCGTTCAACACCGCTTTGCTAAAAACTACCGTATTTGCTTGAATAATCCCCCTGGGTGATTATTATTTCGTCAGACTTTTCGAGGGGGAACTGATCGAGGAGGGGAATTATTCGAGGGGGGAATTATTATTTCGTCAACAATTTCAACCATGTTTCTATCAACTCATTTGATGAAATATGCTTTATTCACACAAAAACGTGCCATTTTTGTTCAAATTGGGCTGAATAAATTGAGCAAATCTCTTAGGGGGGGATTATTCGAGGGGAGGAATTATTATTTCCTCACTCGTCTCACAGGGGGGATTATTCGAGGGGGGAATTATTCAAGGGGGGGGAACTATTCAAGCAAATACGGTAGGTATAAAAACGTTCTCGCGTCATTCAAAACTCACCTATTGCGTGTGCACACGCTAAACTGAAAACTGTGTGCTGGTAAACTCATAAATCGACTTTGAACACATTTGAGTTTACTGGAATGAGTTTTTCTTGATCCCCATCAACTGCAGTTGACAGACACCTCATTTCGGTAAACTCACATTCATCCAAAGCCGATTTATGAGTTTACCAGCACACAGTTTGCAGTTTAGCGTGTGTACCCCCATTAAAGCCGCAACTTAGGAGTTATTGATGGATGTTCAATGTTGTGTTGTGTTATTTACTTGCATTAGACTCTAGAGGTCCGAGCCGAGTAAACTTATTATTATCTGATAAGAAAAAAAGCTCTCAGAGGAAACATCTTCAAGAATTTACTGAAGAGAATAGGTAGGTTAATCGATGCGCATACCTAATTATTTTTCAAACGGATATTCAAATTCACTCACCAACGTATGAATATTTTATGCGAGACATTCGTTGACCGTGGTCGCCCATGATTACCAAAGCGGATTTCTCCAATAGTTTATCATAGTGTAACCTGAAAATAGAGCGATACTAATATTTATGTACCACTCCAGTCAACGTGAAAATTGGGTGTATGATGCGTCGTGAAGCGAGCTGGATGTGTGTGAAGTGACTTTTCAGAAGACTATTCCTACGCTTCAACACGCTTCACGATATTCTTTCCACACACTTCACTCATCATATCGATGAAAAATATCCGTGAAGTGCGCTTCGCGAACTAGAGAGTCATAATTTTATCATTTGTAGAACCCGTGGAGGCGTATATCAATGGCTTCACGCCGCCGCCACGTGTCTGCGTTAAGAAACTTCACGACACTTCACGGTTCACCGCACACCGATTTTTTGATGTGGGTGCATAGGTCGATGTGACATTCACATTGGCCAAAATTTGACAATTTGAATTTGAAATTTTCTGTCAATTAAACAAATATCTGATGAATAAAAAATGTTTTCAAGACTATTACCCTAAATCCTTGAATCCAGGGCAGTTATTTTTTCGTCAGAACTTCTTTAGGGGGAGTTATTGAAGGGGGGGGGAGTTCTTCGAGGGGGGGAGTTATTTTTTCTCTAAAAACATGGACTTAATTCATTGTATAGATGCAGTTTGTTAACTCATTTAATTCTGTATTTTACTGTCCAACACCAACAAAAAGATGTGTATACACTGCGTAGACATCACGCAAATATTTGCTGTCGCTGGCGTAGGCTAATTTTATTTTGTGTTGTTGTATTGTATTCTTTTCATCCAGATGGGCAGAGTTATTCATGAGGGGGGTTATTCAAGAGGGGGTTATTTTTTCCTCACCTCGCCAACAGGGGGGGGGTATTCAAGGGGGGGGTTATTCGAGGGTGGTCTTTTTCGAGGATTTGCGGTACCTGTGCAGCATGTTGTACAAACTGTTGTCGATACTTTCCATCATAGCCGAATCGTCGTGCGTCGTTTCAGTGGAAAAAGTGAACGAAAAGTGACATTTGTCCTTTTGGGTCCGGATAAAGTGCTCGGTCTGCTCCAACAGCAAATCCACGTAACGTTCGCCTGGGTTTTTTGAAGTGAAATTGGGAGTGATGCGTGAAATTGTAGATGAAAAATCTAAGAGCGGAGAAGCCGGTGCAACTTCTAGCCGGACCCTGTAAAATTACATGTAAAGTGTCGTATTTGAATGACATACAAAGTGTCTGAATTCAGTTAAGTAAAGTTTCTTATGTTTTCCGGTATAAAACACAAAAAGACGTCCCTTTTACGTTTTCCACAAAAAATTGCTTTTATACTTATTTTAATGTTAATGAGTATTAAATTGGAAAAATACCTCTTTTCACATTTACTCAGGTTAAAAGTATTTTTACATTTCTGTTACATTGAATCCAAATAAATGTTTAAAATACCTGACATTCCCAGTAAATACCAGGTCAGGGCAGTGACTAAAAACACCTTACACTTTACATACACTTTGAAAAAAGTACAGCACAGTTAAAAGTCTGCTAAAACCCAAAACCACCCACCCACCAGCCAAACAGTGCATATTATCCTTCTCATCTACCAAATACTTATAATTGAACACGTGCCAAGGTCTCAAATAGTAGTCTGTCGGTTTGGCAGTCCACCCTGGCAACTGTTTTTGCGGGTAGTGGAATAAACCGCGGCCGACATTCATGACGTCATCGTTCCATAGGGTGACGCAACCTGGGGTTGGATGTGATTGCGTAGGTAGAATGTAAGGCGCGCGTTATAAGGCGCTCGGTAAGGCGCGAGTGAGAATGTGGTGTGGTGAGTGATGTGAAAACCGTCTTGTCAAAGTGATTTACCGGTTTGTGGGGAAAAACTAAAAATGACACTAAAACGGTAAAAAGTAACATAACTGATATAACAAAATATTCAAGTCGTTTTAGCAGGTTTGGCTCACTACTCATCTAAACCCGCTACTTATCTATACTATACTCATCTTGTTCACTTTTACGTTTTCTGGGGTAAAAAGTATTTTACTCACATTTACTGATGAGTAAAAGTAAAAAATTTACATTACATTTGCATATAGGTAGGTAGGTATTTTGAAAAAGGTTCAGCACTTTTAACAACTCTGCAACACACTAACGCATGCGCAAAAACGCCCAAGACAAGTCCTTCAACTACAACAAATCCCCCCACCCCCAAAAAAACCCACCTGGCATGTGCTTCCACAAAAAGTCAATCTCATCGATGTCAGCGGGCTCATTCTCGGACAGCTCGCTCTCCATGCCGACTGTCTGTGGGCAGTCCCAGACCCTGTAAAAGACCCTGTAAAGTGTCAAAGACCCTGTAAAATGTCAGGTGTCATGTAACAGACCCTGTAAAGTGTCAGGTGTATCCAAATCTTATTTTGTCATGTCCAAATCTTTTATGTCATTGTATCCAAATATTGTGTCAAAAGTTAGATTTGGAAACAAAAACATAAGATTTGGATACGATACAATAAGAGTTGGATACACATGACACTTTGCAGGGTTTTTTACATGACACATGACACTTTACATGGTCTTTGACACTTTACGGGGTCTTTTACAGGGTCTGGGAGTGGCACCTGGTTGACGTAGCGCAGCCCGGCCAGGATGGGCAGCAGGTTTACGGCGCTGTTGTCCGCTACTTTGGTGTACCTGGGGCGGGGTTTGATTTGAAGGTAAGGTGGTCGTAAGGCGCCTGGTGCCGGTGTAGGCGCCTTACTAGGGCGCCTTATGAGCGCCATGCGGTTTTATTCAGTTTGGGTCGATGGTGATGGTAATTTTGGTATTGGTGTGGTGGATATTTTCTGAAAAATATATCTTAAGTACATTTTACTTTTCTCCAACTTTTACAGCCCTTATTACAGCCATTAGTCGCGCCCCAATGAGATCTCGGAACTTCGAATGAAAATTTTTTTTGAAAATTCTAAAACTCTCAAATAAATTGAGAACCAATTTTCAATTTTCATTACCACCATCGTCGACAACAACAAAAAGTACTCGCCATAAACCAAAAAGTCGACCAACCCTTCAAGCCAATAAAATCCCATAATTTCCGTCATGAACTTCCAACTTCTGCTCGCGTGTCTCTTGAACTGATTTAAACTGGAGCTGTCAAACACAATAATATCCACACTCAATCTATCGCCATTTTCCTCAATTAATGGCACTTCTCTATCGACAATCGACTTCTGTTGCGCATACGCGTGTTGATAAATCGATTCCGAGTCGAAAAACTTGTTCAATTTCTTGTTGTGGCTGTGTTTTTCGAGCAAATCTGGGGACAATCCCAAACCCTGTAAAATGCCCTGTAGGATGTCAAATGTCATGTAAAATGCCCTGCAATATGGCGCATTTCAGGCAAAGTATCAAACGTCATGAAAAATGCCCTGGAAAATGGCAAACGTACATTGGCATTACATTTTACATGACTTTTGACATTTTACATTTTACATAACATTTTACATTTTACACGGCATTATACAGGGTCTGGGATTGGCACCTGACCGCTGCTCGATCGTCATATTCCGCAGTTTATCTTTGGATGCCACTAAAAGTGTGGCTGACTCGTTGTAGCAGCGCACAGCGAATGTGTCCACGGAAATTTTGTGCGCTGCATTGAATTTTAGCTGGAAGGGGGAGGGGGGTTTTCCTGATGTGCGGTGAGGTGTGTGATGACCAACGATGGGTAAGTTCTCCAAATAAGAACACTTTCTGTGTTTTGAGTTTTTCAAAAATGAATACGTGAATGAATGAAAAATGAATGTATGTATAACAAGGAAGAGCGGGATAAGATGGAACAAACTCAATGCACTGTACCATGTAAGTGGCAAAAAAGTTTCCTTGATGGTGAGACGTGTCATGCACATAGGGTGCAGTGTGATATTATGATCAGAAAATGCATGTCCCAATTTGATATAGAGCGGTAAAGTTAGCAGAGCGAGAGGAGAGGAGCGTAACCTCGAAAGAGGTATGGCTCCAGATCTCATTTACTATTATTATTATACCTGTGTTTTGAGTTTTTTTATCGAAAAAAAAACTTGAGTAACTCTGTTTTTATTTCTGTGTTTTTTGTTAAAACTTGAGTTTTTTGAGTTTTTTTTCTAAAAAACTTGAGTTTTTGTCGAAAAAACTCGAGTTTTCCCCAAAAAAATTCTGATTTAGAGTATTTTGATGTGGAAACAGCGGTTTTCTTAACAAATATTGGTTTTGCACATGTTTTAACCCCACATAACATATGTGTATTCATTCAAGTCTCGAAAAAGTCCATAAAGTTGTCCTCAATGAGGACATCCACCCACATCACAACACCAGCATCAACAAAATGCTCAAAAATGACAATTTACGCAGTACTCCAAAATTATTCAATGGATGTGCACTGTATGGAAGACTACAGAATTGATTTGAACCACAGCTATATTTTAACATGTCCACCAGGAGATGTGCATGCCACCTTTAATTTTTTTTTGATCCATCATAAAATATGAATACATTATGTACATATTTACATGCTATACATGCATATCTTATCTTGTTTAGTTTAACTGAATTCATGTGCATTCTGAAAATGCGTTCAACCACTTCACTGAAAAAAACTCAAAAACTCAAAAAACTTTTCTGTGTTTCCGTGTTTCTGTGTTTCTGTGTTCTCCAAAAAAAACTCATTTGAGTTTTGAGTTTTTCAAAATTTGTGAGTTTCCGTGTTTCTGTGTAAAACAAAAACACAGAAACTCAATGAGTTTCTGTGTTCAATTTCTGTTTTTTTCCATCGTTGGTGATGACCATTTTTAAAATTTGATTTTTTTTCAAATAAGTGCCAAATTAAAGGATGGATCATAGAGTGATCAGAAGGTTTGTTTGATAATTGAGTCAATGTTGGCACAACCAAAACGCTGGCAGGTTTACTCTAACTCTAACCAGGTAAACTAGTAAAACTTGTGTGGTCATGGTCAATTTTGGAGTCTGTCTCAGCTCAAACACCTTTCAATATAAAAAATCAGAAATCAAGTTTGGGCGGTACCGTGGGAAAAAGATTTTTAAATTATTAACACTTAAAAATGTGAACAATACTTTTGATTCTATTTTCCGGATGCTTCGGAACATTTATTTTATAAAAACTGGGTTTTTACCCAGGGCCAATAAATACCAACAAAAAACAAACAAAAAAAAAGTCCAACCCCCCACCAACCTCCCTCCAATACCCCTCCCAGGTCAATTTACCAACGCTCCCTCGATAAGTCCCCCCAATTTGTCTCCAATAGCAAAATGGCGCCTTCTGATACCAATGCGACAAATCGGGGTGCAAATAAAGTGTCCCCGAGCTCAAATCGTAACTTGATAACGAGGCTTGGGTCTTTTGACAGGAAAATGTCCTGGGCCGCTTGACGTAGGGTTCTGAGTGAAGTTTTGATGAAAATTGTGAAAACGTGTGAAGCGAATGTGAATGTGGGATATGTTTTTTTTAATCTGGTGCCGGTTACGCAAGTGGAAAAGTTAATAGTAAACAGTTGAGAAAATGATAAATGATAAGTTGAGAGTAAAGTTAAAAGTTGAGTAAAATGATTTGTCGTTTTACTCAACTCTTAACTCTTAACTTTACTCATAACTTGTCATTTGTCATTTTACTCAACTCTTAAGTTTCTCAACTTTTCCACTTGCGGAACTGGCCCCTGGTGAACTATTTTTTGAGATGAGTTTCCACTTTGACAGTCTTCTTTAATGGGGGGGGGGTATTCAAGGTTTTTTTAATCGGAATTAGCACGAAAAACTTATTAGGTATTTGAATTGGAAAGCCTGGTCTGACACAGGGGAGGGGGCAATTCAAGGGATTTATTTCAACCGTGGTTTACATAAAAAGGTGCACTGCATGCACAGTTTTTTTCTGATTGAATATCTACCCCCATGGGGGTTTATTACTTCGCCAGCAAAATTTGAGGGGGGTTAATTCAAGGGGGGGTATTATTTCGTCAGAAATTGTCATAAGGCATAAGTCATAATCATAATTGTCAAGTAAATAGTAGGCATTTGCGTAACGCAACGTAAAATACGGCAAACGTAAAATAGCTACACAAACTATTTGTAGCTGCAACGTAATTTAGCAGTAATAAATACATCATGTACATTGCATACATGACGTATTTATTACGTACATGACGTACATAATTTCGGGGGCGGGGGGTATTTCGAGGGGGGGGGTATTTTTTCCCCAGCCTATTTTGAGGGGGGGTTTATTCGAGGGGGGGGTTTATTCGAGGAGGGATAATTCGAGGTAATACGGTAACCCAAACAAATCCCTCCAAATAGCATCAGTTTAGTCAAAAATACTTTCCTAAATCTTGAATTTCCAGAAATTATCAGTTGACGAACTGAGCTTTCACAATCACAGGCACCAAGAAACATACCAATATTGGGATCTAAGGGGTCCAAAATCGGATATTGGCAGCCATTTTCCAATGGGTGTGTCCTGTGGGCAGTCCCAGACCGTGTAAAATGCCATGTAAAATGTCAAATGTCATGTGAAGTGTCTAAAGTAAATAATGTATCATGCACAGCAAAATGACAAACGGTAGTTTTCCAGGGCATTTTACATGAGTGTTATCATGTTGCATGACATTTTACATTTTCCATGGCATTTTACAGTGTTTGGGAGTGGCACCTGGGCTCGAAGGAAACGATCTTACTCCAATCCGCACTGCTAAACGGTGCCATATCCACATTTGTCACATTCACTTCCTGACGACATTTCACTGGATTATTTTCCTTGTCCACGTAGTGGGAAGATTGTTGGACCAGTGCCAAAAATAGAAGGCAGAAACTAGTACCAAATAATAGTAGCACGCGCGCTAGCCGATTGTGCATGGTAGCATGCTGCGAGGGTGTTTTATGAGGGTTTTTATGGTAGCAACAATGGCAGATTGAACCTGACAAATTTGAATCAACAAATCTGAAAATTCTAAAACTTTTTCGATTTTGAGTAATTGAATTTTTCCATCGCAAAAACACAAACAAAAATTTGTGGTGAAAACAAAAACAAAAATACCGAATTTGCTTGAATAATCCCCCTGGGGGATTATTTTTTCGTCAGACTTTTTTGAGGGGGGAACTAATCGAGGGGGGGGGGATTATTCGAGGGGGAGAATTATTATTTCGTCAACAATTTCAACCATGTTTCTATCAACTCATTTGATGAAATATGCTTTATTCACACAAAAACATGCCATTTTTGTTCAAAATTGGGCACAATAAATTGAGCAAATCTCTTAAGGGGGGATTATTCGAGGGGGGAATTTTAATTTCCTCACTCGTCTGACAGGGGGGAATTATTCGAGGGGGAATTATTCAAGGGGGGGGGGACTATTCAAGCAAATACGGTATGCTCATGTG
>CAXIWS010000098.1:21200-48854 GCA_964036195.1 Sphaerolaimus hirsutus
GAAGGTGTTTATATCCTCAAATAAGACCCTAGGGGAGTAATTATTATTTCGTCAGAAGTTTTTGAGGGAGGTAATCAAAAGGGTGCTATTCTAGAAGGAGTTTTTTTCCCTCGGAGTCGGAACATGCACGTTTTTCATTGTATGTATGAATGCATTCCCTAAACTCATGTAATCCGGGTATTTGATAGTTCAACGACAACAAAAACAAGGTATCCATGCAAAAATTTGTCTTCATCGGAATTTAAATCATTGATGGATATATGTACATATCAAATACCAAGATGGGGGAGTCATTCAAGGGGGGTATTTTTTATCACTTGGTCAACAAGGGGAGTTATTCAGTGGGTGTTATTCAACGGATTGTCTGAAAAATAAATGTGAGATGATAGTTAGGTAGATTGTAAGTGTACTTTCAGCATGCTATATAGGTAGTTTTTTTGTGAATGCAGAAAGTTTCAGTAGCTTAGTGAAGCAAGTGAAGTTGTGCTATTTATATTTTTATCAATGAAATTTGGATGTGTGAACAACAATTGTTAGGTGATGGAAGCAAAGGATGGAACAAAAAACAATCATCTCATATTTTGATGGCATTTTTGATGCCACTTATCGAAAACGTACACAGATGGTATGGCGCTTTTTTGGCGCTTGGCGCTATTTTTGACTGGCGCCATTGGCGCTTGGCGCTAGGGGTTGGAAAAGCGCCATGGCGCTTTTGGCGCTTGGCGCCGAAGTTCTGGCGCTTTTCACATCACTAATTTGGTCAATAGCGCAATTGCGTAAAAAATTGCGTAGGTATTTTAAGTATAAAATACTTAAAATTGGCTGCAGCTCCGAAGCACCCTCGCATCCTGTACGTACACGGTGGCATGTCAAGTGTAAACTATGATATAAAGTGTAAATCAAAAATATGACAAATAAAATTTTTAAAAATTTTACCGTCTTTTTGACATCTTGCATTTGCATGCAACTGGAAAAATTTGTATAGCACTTTTCATTGCTTTTCAGCGATTTTGTATTTGTTCTGCATACCACGTAAACTGATGTGAATCTTCCTTGAAAAAAAAATTTGTAATTACAAATTTAAATAATTATAGAATCTGAATGCAAATTTAGAAATACGGAAAAATAACAACCACATTGTAATAATGACACCGAACGAGTATTCAATTGTACCTAGGTAAATATAAAACCTTCCCTCCCAGTTTCATCAGCACTGCTGCACCCATAGATATCAATCTGGAATGTACCTATGTCTACTCGGCACACCTCACACTTAGTATGGAAACCTACCATAGCCCATCTGAATAATGAACCGAAAATTGTAAATACATTTTTTATCATAATATTTCGTTTTTACCATGGAATGATAATTTACGGAATTTATCACAATATATTATTCATTAAATTATGGTTTTATTCTGCACATACTTTGCGGTCCGCTGAATATACTTAAATACAAACTTACCTATTTTTTATATACGGTATGTAAATAAAAAATATCAGGTATTTGCAGTTGCATATCAGTTTTTATTCGACGCATTTTCACTTGCGACAAGCCTCGATAAACAGAAGATGCCTAAATCGTGTTGCGAAATTTGGATGAAAACGAAACAACGTTTTTTACAACCCTGTTTTTATAATAAAAAACGTTTTTTTGTTGTAAGAACCACAGAGGGTTACACATGAGTAACGATGGCAAAAAAAGATTCGAAAATTCGAAAACATTTTCGAATTTTCGAATTTTTTCGGAATTTTCGAATTTTTATTTCGCCCCTAGAAAAAACACTTAAAAATCGATTTATTTTTCAAAAAATTCGAAAATTGCCAAAAAAGATTCGAAAATTCGAAATTCGAAAATTAAATTCGAAATTCGAAAATTATTTTGAAGAAAAATTCGAAAATTCGAAAATTCATTTCAGAAAAAACACTTAAAAATTTAAATACTTTTTTTTTGACTGTTTGCCATCGTTACACATGAGTCAACATACAGGTATATTAGACAAAACACAGCGTTTGTGATGTTATTTTACATATAGTCTTGGCCGCAATTCCATATACCATATACTGTATTTCCTCGAAATACCCCCCTCGAAATACCCCACCCCCCCTCAAAATGGGCACTATGATGTTGTGGTCCGGGAAATGCATAACAGACGTTCAAAACACTTACTGTGTTACGTTAGAACATCGTTTATAACATCTACATCCTTATATAAGGCTGTAAAAACTTATAAATGGTGGTTATCGTTACATTTTTCACGTTTTTCTCTCAAAATTTTCACTCTGAAAAAATAAACCCCCGGGGGTAATTCGAGGAAATACAGTAAATAAAATCTACTCAATCGATTTACATATTGTAGTAATATCCAATCAAATACACTACCGTGCAGAATAGTTGAGACTTTTCACACATAGAGAAACAGTAGGCTGGTGGTCCACCGCACTTTTTTGCTTCCCAATTTCTTGTCCCTTGCCCAATTTTGATGCCGTTTGAGTATGTTGGGGTTTGATGCTGGGGCTACTACGGACAATTTTTGTTTGCTCAAATAATCCCCCAGGCCCGAGATAAGGGGGGTCTATAAAAAGATGGTCAATAAATATACAAAAAATAGGCAATATGGATGAGTGTGTTTGAAGCTTAATAACTCAACCATTTCTGGGCTGATTTGAATCATTCAACACTCAGGACAACATGCAAATTCTATTTTTGTGGTCAGTTTAGTGATGTCTAAACTATGTATGTCAATTTGACCCAGTTTTTGAACATGAAAAATTAGTTTTTTGAACATGCTATCATATACTTTAGACACCGAGGATTCATTTAAAACAAAAATGAGTTCAATATCTCTTTCCAATCAAAAGTTATGGCACTTCAAAGTTTTCAATGGTGTCTAAATATTTTATGCTTATTTTACTGGGGTTTGCAACATCAAAATTTTGTGATCGAACAGTCTATAACATTCTTTAGACAGAGAAAATTAATATGACAAAAACGTTTTTTCAAAATCTCTTTCCGATCAAAAGTTATAGCACTTACAAACTTCCATCTTCATTCCATACAAAATAATTGCACATTACTCATTCACAGTTGGGCCAACTTTTCTCCCTTATAGAGCAAAGCCATAACCTCAGACTTACACACCAAATAGCCCCACTCACTTGCCTACCCCCATTTCTGAGTTGCTGGCAATGGATGCAAAACTGCAGCAAAAATAAATAAATGCCACATATCCATATATGCATTGCCATTAGCATTGAAAAAATCTCTCGGAGATTTATATTTAAAAAATCTCAGAAAATCTCAGAAAATATAAGATTTTCTGAGATTTATATTTTTTCCATGATTTTCCAGAGAGATTTAATTATATTTTCTTCTGATTGAGAAAATCTCTTGAGAAAATCTCTCTATATTCGCCCATTTTCACCTTCAAATTCACTACCTCATGTGCCTTTTTTACCAATTTTCATTTATTTTTAACTATATATTTACTTATATGCATACCCATTTTTGGCTATTTGCCCCCTATTTGTAGTTTTTCCTCCCCTTTTTTTGTTCTATGGCATGAAAGAGCCAATAAAAAAGTTTTCTGAAATACATTTTCTGTACTCAAATACTTTCAAGAAGTATACATAAAAGAGAGTACTGGTACTTTTTCAGAGGAAATTTAGATGTATTTACTTAGTACTTAATTATGTATTTTTGAGAAAATGTATTATGTTTTAACCCCTGAACCATACTGAACCACTGCAGTCCCATGAAGACCCAGTGCTCAAGTACGCGGCTGTACCTGAGCACTGGGTCTACTTTGGCACTGGATGTTGCTACCTGTGCAATGGGTAAACTTATGCACTGGGAAACCATTTGAACAACTAAAGAGTTGACAGCATGCTTTGGAAATATAGTTGCCAAATTTTGGTGAAAAAGTCATCTGATAAATTCTGTGGGGATCGTCACACTGGAAAGTAATGGATTCTACTATGAGGAAAAATGTGCCTTAACCATATTTTTGTTCATTATTCACATACTAAATACATGGTAGTACAAAGTGTGCCATCAGTAGACAATATGCTGTTATCATATGAAATTGTGAATGAAAAGGTTAAACAACACATAATGTGCTTAATATCTACTCTCGATGGTTCAAACACTTTGAAATATCGATGAAATCATGCTTTAAGTAGATAGATTTCGGAGATTTTCAAGAGCAAGCAAGAGATTTTCTCAAGCGCAAGAGATTTTCTCAAGCGCAAGAGATTTTCTCAGAGATTTTCTCAACTGCAAGAGATTTTCTCAGAGATTTAATTATATTTTCGAAAATGACCGAAGAGATTTAATTATATTTTTTTCTTGAGAGATTTTCTGAGATAATATTTAATTATATTTTCTCAAAATCGGTCGTTTTTTTCAATGCTAATTGCCATATGCTGTTCATGCTTAGAATGTTTCTTGCTGCACACAGAGCTCAGCAATGCAGGCAAGCAGTCCCCATGGTAAAATTTTTGTTAAAAAATGAACATAGGAATTGGATATAGACTTTAAAGTGAGATACTGAGTGGCTACTGCCAAAAACAAGAAAAGTCTCAACTATTCTGAAACATGAACAAACTGAGTTAATATGTTTGTACACTAGGAATATACTCAGATTTGAACTTGAGGGGCGGTCATCCTGGGCATGTGTAGTCAACCCCCCAGGGTACCCATGTATAGTATCCAAATGTTTTGCATATCAACCATTTCAAAATTCTGGCAACATTAATCACTCAGCGCAAAAAGTCTCAACTATTCTGCACGGTAGTGTACTACAATATGTAATTACTCTTTACAATGTTTCAGAGTTGTTAAAAGTTCCAAAAAATGCAAAGTATATGTAAACGTAAAGCTAGGTATGTTTTGACATTCCTTTACCCTCAAACAAACGATGAATATTTTATCTGCAAAAATAACTGCATGTGTAAAATACACCCATAAATATCCATAACCCAAAATACACTGATCACAAATATGAATGAAAGTAAAAGTGAAATCTATTTTCTCATTATGCCGCCCGCATTCAAAATATGCACAACTAGTGCACATAAATAAATTTGTGCGTTACGCACGACAAATAAATATAATAGCATGATAAAAACTGAATTGCGGGACAAAAAGAAACCATGGAATGATTAAACAGCTGCATGACAAATGCAATTGACACACGCAGTATGCATTTAAGAAATCCATTCGGGAGCTGTGTCAAGATTTTCATGTACCGTATTTGCTTGAATAGTTCCCCCCTTGAATAATTCCCACCCCCCTCGAATAATCCCCCCTGTAAGACGAGTGAGGAAATAATAATTCCCCCCTCGAATAATCCCCCCCCCCCCCTTTAAAGATTTGATTAATTTGTTATAACTAATTTTAACAAAAATGGCACGTTATTGAGTTTATAAGGCATATTTCGTGAAATGAGTTGATGGAAACATGCTTGAAAATTTTGACGGAAAAATAATTCCCCCTTGGATAATTCCCCCCCCCTCGAATAGTTCCCCCCTCAAAAATGTCTGACGAAATAATAATCCCCCAGGGGGATTATTCAAGCAAATACGGTATTTACAAAATTAGAGAAGAAAATACACACGCCGGCCGCGCCGCTGGGGTCAGATCCAATTTGAATGTAAATAATTAATGACTAGTGATGGAATGGCGCAGTAGGCGCTTGGCGCCTAGCGCCCAGTCCTAAAATGGCGTCATAATGACGCCAATGTGGTTTCAGGGTTATTTTTTTACGATAAAAGCTATTAAAAAATAGATTTTTGGCTGAAAAATTAATAGAAGTGAAGTGATGGAGTGATGGAGTGATTGTTATTTTCAGAGATATCAGTGTGTACGTCGAGACTGAATGCTGAAAGGTCATTGTACCATCTCGAAGTACAATTTGTAATTAGTGCATAATGAAGTATACAATAAGTTCGCGGCCGTGGCACCCGGCGCCTTTTTTCTGCGATGGCGCCATGTCACCTTTTTCCTGTGGCGCACTTGGCGCCTTTTTCTGGCGCTTTTCCATCACTATCGACTCACTATCGAGTAAACGAATTAATGCGCGCAGCGTCTTACACTCTAATTGAAGTTGCTACCTGGCAGTCTGCCAATACGCGAGTAAAAAAATGGCGCAGAAATGGCGCTAACGCAAAAGCAATGTGGCGCTGCGAAAGTATATTTTGATCAGCGCCAACGCCACGGCGTTTTGTAGTCTTTTTGTAGTGCTTTTTGTAGTCTGTTAGCTGTGGGTGATAAACTGTGATTATCTAGCACAAATATAAATTCATCAGAAAATGACGGCACGCGGTGTAAAAGCATCCAGTTGGGTCAGAAGTCTACAGAAAACATGTGTTGCCGTGAAATTTCATATGTCTTGT
Organism: Sphaerolaimus hirsutus; assembly: GCA_964036195.1. Taxonomy (NCBI): domain Eukaryota; kingdom Metazoa; phylum Nematoda; class Chromadorea; order Monhysterida; family Sphaerolaimidae; genus Sphaerolaimus; species Sphaerolaimus hirsutus. The sequence continues at coordinate 27,597 of CAXIWS010000098.1, forward strand.
TTGATATCTTCACCATAAATGCTTCCACCGTGGGAAATTGATTTAGCACCAATTTTTCATGACTTACTTTAACGAAATATGTTAACATTCATGTAAAACATCTGGTCCGATCATTTTTAATAGCGCTCGCAAATTTGGAAAAGTATCTGAAAAATAAAATACCTAGGTCTAGACGTTCACCGAAATTTTAAATTTTCTTTTTTTTGTTAGAAATAAGAACAAAGCTTTTTTTGTTGAAATTCCAGTGATTTGAAAGTCTATACTGATGTTCATATTGGACGCCGATTATGTAAATACCTAATCATTGATCTTCAAAACAGTGGGCATTTTCTACCATGCGTTATCGTGATTTACCCGTGGGTGAGTGCCCCTAAGAATTGCAGGAATTAAATTTAAATTCTCAGCTTTACACAAAGCAAAATCTCAGATTCCCACACGCATCTAATTCAACAAAAGCGAAAAAAATCCAAAAATGTGGAAAAATTAAAAATTAAAAAAAACTCTTCAATTTTCTACTCCCATTATGCTATAAACTCACTTTCGCACAAACTAGTATCTGCTGCAATTGTCGATGAAAATGAGAGTGAACGGGTCAACTCAACGCATTACGATTGGATAACTTTCACTTGATCATTCAGCCGGCTACAAATTGAACGCTGTTGCATTCTTGCAGTCAGTGGTGGAAAAGTTTCACCCTGAAAATGTTTTCTGTGTTTTAATACTTTTTGAAGAAAAGATATTAAGATGTGTTTGTGTGGTCTGCGTTTTTCGTTTCTAAATGAAACCTGAGTGGCTTTAAATCAACACAAACTCAAAATATTTTGAGTCTGACAATGACAACACTATTCTACAAAACCAGCTTATGTGTGTGTTTGAAACTTAACAAGTAGAATCTTTTATGCTACATTTGGTACTGTCCAACATTCACCTCCGCAAATAAGCAACAGTGGGATGGAGTCATATTTACCAAATTAATGCATCATGTATTTTGACATATATATGCTATTGTCAAACCATCCAGTGTTATAATAGCCAGTGCCCAGTGTCAATGACAGTGGTTTAAAGGTGCTACACGAACTAGTTGACATTTAAATGTCAGCTGGTTTATTTGAACTCTGGTATCAGCTCACGTGTTGCAGAGAGATATCCCAATGCACATGCCAGTGTTGAAAAATAAATATCAAGGTGAGTGGATTGTAAGATCATTCTGTGGCACATGAACAAAAACCTGAGTTAACATTAACCAGCTGACATTCAAATGTCAACTAGTGTGTGTGGTGCCTAAGCTGCCCCAAAGTCATACTCCATGGATTTTAGGCACTTTTGGAATCCTATGTGAACTGAACACCCAAAAACGTAATAAAAGTAAAGTTTTATGTTGAGTTCATTAGTTACCAAAAAGTTCCATCAGTTGAGTGTTTTCTGCCTGGGGACAATGAAAACACAAAAACACAACAGTTTTTATTTCAGTGGTCTTTCTGTGTTCTTTAAAAAACTGTTTTTGGTTTTCACATTTCTGAGCATCAATGTGTGTAAAACTAAAACAGAGAAACAAAACACAGTTTCTGTGTTTCCAAAATCTTTTCTTAACATCACCAACCACTCACACGGGGTAAAGCAAACGCATGTGCGCGCTTCACAGGACGCGTCGCGCGCGCGTATACACACCGAGTAATGTATTTCCTTCAAACGTGTATTTACGTTCAGATTTATTATTTCGAGAAAAAACCCGCTAGTATTGATGCAGTGAAATGGAACGACCATTGAATTTGTCGTGTGAAAACTCTGCGTGTTTTATTATACCTACTTTAATATACCACTCCTGTGTTTGTTGAACGACAGCTGGGTTGGGTAGATCCACAAAGCCGATAAAACACGGTTCTACTTTTTACCTGTGTGACGATTAAAACGCATAAATGTACGCCATACACTGCACATAAATACTTAAATTACCCATGTAAGATGCATACCGTATTTCCTCGAAATACCCCCCCCCCTCTCGAAATACCCCCCCTCTCTAAATACCCCCCCCCCTCTCGAAATCACCCCTCTAAATGGGCACTATGAATTTATAAACCCCCCCTCTAAATACCCCCCCCCCCAAATTGAGTGTATAAGGAACGTACACGACAAAAGCTGCGGTTTGTCATCCTGGGCAATGCAGAATACACGTGAAAACAATAACTGTATTATGTAAGAACAGTGTAAATATACAGTCTACATACTTAAACAAGTCTATAGAGTGTGGTGGTTTTTGTTGCATTTTTCGACGTCTGCGTACGTTTCAAGCGACAATTTAGTACTGGGATTTCAAAAAAAATTTGGCGAAATAATAACCCCCCCCCCCTCGTTTAACCCCCCCTTCAAAAATTTCCACTCTAAAAAAAACCCCGGGGGTAATTCGAGGAAATACGGTATATGCATGCATGCTATTCAGACAAAAACAAAACTCCTTCACCTGGGGTTCCTGTGTATTTTGGAGAACGTTTTTACTACACGTTTTTCTACAATTTTTCCCAACTTATGATAAAACTCGAAAATTGTTCGTCCATTCCAAAGCTATTCAAATTCCCGATAAATTCCCAAAATCAAAGAGGAAAGAAAAAAATCGGTGAAAAAATCCCGAATGTCCAGCGCGATATTAACGTGAGAATTGTGGTTTAATAAAAAATGAAATATCAACACGTGATAACAATCGAATATTTTCTTGAAAATCCGACATGTTTCTCGAAAGAAACATATTATCATATCACGCAAATGCGATATGGGTGGTAAGAATAGCATTGCAAAATGGGCGATTTTTAGAAAACATAATTGGGTAGACATAATCTCAGAAAATCTAAAAACAATAAAATAAAATCTCTCTGAAAAAGGCACAGCAAATATAAATAGACATAAATAACCTAGACATTATTTTGTTGTCTTGTCATAAAATAACTATGATTAAATCTCTCCGGAAAGCTATATAAATGTATATACCGTATTACCTCGAAATACCCCCATGGGGGTTTATTATTTCGCCAGCAAAATTTGAGGGGAGGTTAATTCGAGGGGGGGTTATTCGAGGGTTTTTTTATAATTTCGTCAGAAATTTTCGTAAGGATCGTAGTAAATAGTAGGCATTTACGTAACCATAACAGGTAATAAATATGTCCAAACAGGATATATTTGGACATGAAAACGTAGATAGCTATACAAACTAGTCTATGTGTAGCTGCAATGCAAATTAGCAGTAAGAAATGCATCAAGTACATTGAATACATGATGACATCATTCCGGGGGGGTATTTCGAGGGGGGGGGTATTATTTCCCCAGCCCATTTTGAGAGGGTTTTATTCGGGCGGGGGGGTAATTCAAGGTGAGATTATTCGAGGTAGTAAGGTACCGTAAGATCTTTAAAAAGAAGTACGAGTCTACTAATATTGCTAACTTTGATTCGCAAAATCCTCACGTCGACTATTTCTCTCAACTCAACTTAATTTAAAAAACGTAAATTTCCCGAAATTTTTCCAATGCTAATAACATGAAGGACAAAAGTAATGGCACCACATGACACCTCAAAAGGCGACAATACTATTATTATTATTATTAACAATCAACGGAAAATGGGCCGCGGTATATAAAACGGCACTTGATCGGGAATTGGCGCACATTTTCTAATGCACTTTAACTATAAATAACTGAGGTTATGTGCCAAATCTGGACAATTATTTATATTTAGTGACTTTTTACTTTGGTTGTGACGAGTCAAAGTAAAAAAGTTGTTTAGAAAAGTCTCTTTTTACAAGATTACAGGTGCCACTCCCAGACCCTGTAAAATGCCCTGAAAAATGTCAAATTTCATGCAAAGTTCACAAGTCGTGTGCCATTTTCCCGGGAATTTTACATGACATTTCACATTTTACATGACATTTCACATTTTACATGACTTTTCACATTTTACATTTTGCAAGGCATTTCACATGGTCTGGGAGTGCCCCAGCACGCGCACGCAGTTGGATTGTTGCACGAACTACCCGCTGCTGCACGGCGCGGCGGCATCGAGCGCGGGTGCCGTATTCAAAGTGGAAAAGTGACACTAAAGTAAGTGGTAAGTAGTCATGACAGGTGACTAAAGTGACAGGAGGCGAATGTGACGAGTAAGCTTATGAATGGAATCTTTTTCTTGCCACTTGAGTTCACCTGGGAACAGTCCCGCACTCTGTAAGGTCTAATGTCAATTGAAATAAAACAGATTGTATTACTGAACTGTTGATATTTTGCATGACATTTGACTAGTCGTGAAACAGCGCCAGGATTTCATAGGTATGGGGCCGAGCGTCAAGTGCGCCACAGCAGAATAGTGCCAAGCGCCATGGCACTACTTCCTTTGGCGCTAGAGAGAGCGCCAGGGCCATGGCGCATTTCCATGACTACATTGAACACTGGACTTGATACTTTACAGGGTGCGGGACAGCCACCCGCCTACAACTCACATATCCCCCCGCTCTCTTCCTTATCACTACCAGCCCTTATCTGTACCTCCCAGATATGTGGCCGGCCGCCGCAGCGACACTTTTACTCCTAGCCGCCAACATGGCCACCACCGGCGCCAAGCACTCCGACCCGGGGCCGAGTTCCAATCCGAACGCGCACGGGAACAAGGCCAAGTGGCAGTCGCTGCGATGCTGGCGCTATCCCAATGCGGTGCCGTGTTTTGAGCACAAAGATTGCGAGAAGCCGTGTAGGAAGATGTTTAGTAATAGGGTGAGTGTGTTTGGGAGTTTATGAGGCGGTGTTGGCAATTTGGCAGTGGGATAGCGCTTGGTCTGCAAACCAATTTGTAGACGCTGGCATTTTTGTATTTCGGTTTTCTTCAAAGGAAATTGTAAAAATACGTTAAATGGTGTCACACACTTTAAGTCACGTCCAAAACATTCAAATTAGGTTAAAAAAATTCTCAAAGTATTTTTTTCGGATTTATTACAGCAAACCTAATAAATTAAAACATTCACTCCAATGTGCAAACGATGTCATACAAATAACTACCTAGATAATGGAAAGGTGTCCATACAAACATAGGGTATTTTCATGATCTTTTATTTGTACATTTATATTTTTATTCAACAGCATTTGAATAGGTGCCATCATACAGAAATGTACTTTATCTGCTGTTATCACATGCATCGCCGTACAATATTCAAAAATAATTTATTACCTTGTTCCAATACTAAATAGGTTTTCATTGTCCATCACTCTATCTGCCATTATTTATGTTCATTTCCAGTGGACAGGAAAATGTGACAGTCACAGAAACAAATTGGCATGTGAAGCAAATGAAGCATGTTGGAAGCACAGGAAGCAGTGTGCTGCTATATGCTCTCACAACTTCATGAATGTTGATGAAGTGTCTTCCACATGCTTCACCTAGTTTTAGACACACTTCCAAAATTTTGGAAGACTTCACAATGCTGGTGATGGCACACTCTTCACCAATGTACACGTTTTGTTTGTGGCACCATAATAAAGAGTGAAGTGACTTCATAATAATTTTTGTGAAGAACCATGAAGCACTTGTGAGTTGCATGAAGCAACAGGACACAGCACTTCTATTTACATCACTACTTTTGGGACTGATACCTGATGATTTTTGAAAACTATTGGTGTTCCTGGAGTAAAACATGACATTTGAACATTTTCTGACCAATGCCCAACACCTGAAAATTTACCTTATTGCTCAACCCTGTTTTTTTATATGAAGTTTATTATTAGCTGCAAAATTACTGAAAGTATAATATAATGTCAGTGTGGTCACAATGTGGCAGTGATTTTTATATTTTATGACAGCTTTCCACCTTCCTTTTGAGGAATTTATGAAGCAAACAGTAAAAAACTAATTAGAAGCTTGCAAAAACAAAGAAATCAAAATGCAAAAATATTACTGAAATGGTGTCTTCATATCTCTGCAACCAGCTGTTACTGTGTTCGTGTGTAAGTGCCCTACCGCCAAAAACATGGCCAAACAATATGCTAATGGCCACTTTATCTGATTAGTCAATTTATAAACAAACCACTGAATCATGCTCACTTAAATAACATAAATCAAACAACTAGCTGATAAAAATGGTCAAATGTCAAAAGTCTGTGACCATGAAAATGGTTGTTTAAATAACAAAAGGACAACTGGCTGATCAGCTGAGCACAAAACCGCATTTCCCTTTTCACTGGAAATATAAACATAAACAGTATGCAGTGTGATGCACAATGAAAATCTACTACATTTTTTTGTATATTGCAATCAACGATGGCAAAAACACACATATTAAATACGAAAACTCATTGAGTTTCCGTGTTTTTGTTTAGCACAGAAACACGGAAACTCAACAATTTTGAAAAACACGGAAACTCAAATGAGTTCTTTTCTGGAGAACACAGAAACACGGAAACACAGAAAATACGGAAATGTTTTTTGTGTTTTTTTATCCAAGCAATTGAAGGCACAAGATTTGAACTGAACAATGTGTGTATGTCCATACATAAGGTATGCATGTATGTATAGTGTGTAAATATGTACATAAATAGTATCCAAGTTTCCCAATGAAAAAGTATCCAAAAAATAATGGTGTCCGCATCTCCTGGTGGTTTCGACAATATTCGGTACTGTGATTGAAGTGTTGAGGAGTGTCCACCAGGGTCTGCTAGCTCACACAATAAAGCTGACAGCTCCTCACCTCCCAAGCTGTCAAAGGTATTGGTCACCCATTTGGAACTACCTCCAGTGAACTGATGAAAATTTTCCAATACACAACAAAACGTATGCAAAACAATTATTTGATAAGAAAACCACTGTTTCAACAGTAAAATGCTGTAAAGTGCAACTTTTTGTAAAACAACTCGGGGTTTTACCCAGAAACTTGAGTTTTTACTTAACAACTGGAGTTTTTATAAAAAAACTTGAGTTTTTATTAAAAAACTTGAGTTTTTATCAAAAAACATGAGTTTTTTACCGAAAAACTCAAGTTTTTTCAAAAAACACAGAAATAAAACACAGAAACTCAAGTTTTTTTCGTGAAAAAAACTCAAAACACAGATATTCATTTTTGAAAAACTCAAAATACAGAAAGTGTTTTTATTTTGAGAACTCACCCATCGTTGATTGCAATACCATGCATGTGATAACGGCCGAAAAAGTGCAGTTTTGAATTTCTTTTTACCGTAAATCCTCGAATAAGTCCCCGGGGGAGTTATTTTTTCGTCAGAATTTTTTGAGGGGAGACTTATTCGAGGGGGGGAGTTATTCGAGGGGAGGAGTTATTTTTTCGTCAGCATATTGAGCAAAATACATTATCAATAAACTGTATAAATGTGGTTAAATTCATGCATGAATCCATATTTATTGTAATTGAATCAATATGCTAGTGAACATCAGCTGCAAAAGAACACATTATTTTTAATGTACACATACATTTACAACGTGTTTATACATGTACGTCGTTTACACGCATAAAGTAGGGGGGAGTTAATCGAGGGGGGGGAGTTATTTTTTCCTCAGTCAGCTAACAGGGGGGAGTTATTCGAGGGGGGAGTTATTCGAGGGGGGGAGTTATTCGAGGGGGAGGACTTATTCGAGGATTTACGGTATATTTAGATGACAAACCACAATAACAACTAGGGGTCAGAATTTTGTATTTACATACAGAGATTTGGTAATGTATGGTATAGGTAGAGACAACAGTTTAGAAAAAGAGCGCTACCTAATCTCTTTATCTCAACCCCCCCCCCCTCAGTACATCAATTGTTATAAAATGTATTTACATTTACTAGGGAAAAAACTCGAACACTGGGTAAATACATAAATATACATATACTTTTTCAAATAACTGAACTCACCCTTCACCCGTACGTGTACTTTTGAAAAGTGCACGCGCACAGAAAATGTATTTTCGTTACTAAAATAAAGAAAAAGGAAAAAAAGATACGCACTCGATTTACATTTTTTGCGAACATCGTCCTGGCAATTTTACTCACTCGTACTCATGAGTAACGATGGCAAACCTCCCAGAAAAAAGTATTTAAATTTTTAAGTGTTTTTTCTAAATTGAATTTTCGAATTTTTTCCTAAATTAATTTTCGAATTTAATTTTCGAATCTTTTTTAGCAATTTTCGAATTTTTTTAGAAAAATATTGAATTTGAAGCTTAAAACACAGTATTTGGACTGTTTTTATGTTTGGAGCCCCTTTTAACGTTAATTTCATTGTAAGTGAACATGACATGACAATTTCACTTCACTTTAACATGACAAATGGTAGAAACACTTATGTGGATCAGTTTGCACCATTTTCGCTGGAGCTGAATGCTTTCCAAAAAACGTTTGTGTGACTGCCCCTCGGAACTCCCGCGGACTCCGTCAGAAGACCGGCGAGAGATTTTTTTGATGGACCGGCGTCTGTATCCGCGAAGTAGAGCGCCGCGGTTCTAATTGTTTGGGCGGCTCCGTGCATTCCTAAATGGATGTGATGGGGTCCGCCGCTGTTGCCGCGGATGCCATTTCATTGGGTTTTTTTTCATTACACCGACTTTTTCGGACCCACCGCATATCAATTGTTGCTTTATTTAGCACGCTGAACTTAAGACTGTGTTTTGTTGCCTTGAATTCCCTGAAAAATTCGAAAACTATTTTCGAATTTTCGAATTTTTTAAAAAATAAATCGATTTTTAAGTGTTTTTTTCTGGGGTGAAATAAAAATTCGAAAATTATGAAAAAATTCGAAAATATTTTCGAATTTTCGAATCTTTTTTTGCCATCGTTACTCATGAGTATGGGTAAAAAAATGTATTTTACACTTTCTGTACTCAGGTGTGAGTAAAAAGTATTCCACATACACAACCACTTTCACAAAAGTCCATTAATTCGAAAAAACCCGCAGCACATGTCCTACTGCATGGGCGCGCCGGGCGTCAAGCACTGCGTGCTGGACTCGACCAGCTTCGTACCCAGCTGGCTGGCGGACAGGACGGACGGGTTGGCCTGCTGCACCCAGGGCACCATTTACTATTTGCTGGGGAAGGGGGGTGAGGGGTGAGGGGGTGAATAGTGTAAAATGGGGTTGGAAAAATGTGATTTTGAGAAAATTTAATTGAATGTGATCTGAGAAAATATCTGAAAAATATACCTAATCATCTCTGGAAAAGCATAGAAAAATAGAAATATACTCGGCAGACACGATACTCTACAAACAGATAGATACGCACTTTCGTTCCCTTTAGTTGACGTTTCACCGGAGTGGTTCCTCCAGGAAAATGTACGGTGTAATGTCATCCGAGTTATACATACAAATGCAATTTTTTGATATTTTATGATTTTGTTCTCAAAAACAAAATATAATTGAATCTTTCTGGAAAATCCTGGCAAAATGTAACAAAATGAATTTTTCATTGATTTCAATAAATTCGAATTTATTCACATTCAAAATATCCCAGAGATTTTTCGATACGTAGTGCGATGTGGGATAGGGGCTAGGTTCAGCTGAAAGAATGGTAAATCGGCTTTATCCGTTTTTGACGTGCTTCCATATGGTTATTCGCCTTACATTTTTTTGTCACATATTTGCTTGTTTAAAAAAATTTTTACTTTGTGAATATCAAATTTACATTTTTATTGCTCATATCGCATTTTCTGTGAGTGATCAGGATCCGGGAAATCTGATATTATGACTATAATGACTACAAAATTTTGACGTCATATTTACCGTATTTGCTTGAATAGTTCCCCCCTTGAATAATTCCCCCCTCGAATAATTCCCCCCTGTAAGAGGAGTGAGGAAATAATAACTCCCCCCCTCAAATAATCCCCCCCCCCTTAAGAGATTTGCTCAATCTATTGTGCCCAATTTGAACAAAAATGGCACGTTTTTGTGTGAATAAAGCATATTTCATCAAATGAGTTGATAGAAACATGGTTGAAATTGTTGACGAAATAATAATTCCCCCCCTCGAATAGTTCCCCCCTCAAAAAGTCTGACGAAATAATAATTCCCCAGGGGGATTATTCAAGCAAATACGGTACATATTTATCATTTATTTATTTAAATAGCAAATAGCTCAATATTAAAAGAATCACTGCATATGTCTGTACCTGGGCAACCGATAAAAAATGATATCTAGGTATTTCTATTCAATCGACTATATGATGTAATAACAAAAAAATGAATTGGGAAAACAAATGTATCAACCATACAACAATGCAACAAAAGTTCGGGACAAAAAACAAATCTCAATATCTAAAAAACTACAAAATAAAATTCCTCCCTAAACCCATTTAGGGTACTCATTTAGGTATAATAATACCCGAATCGGTACTTGTGTGCTCCATAAGTTTCGTCAGCAAATCGTTCAAATGTCCCACAGACTTGCGAGAGTCAATTATTAGCCCCGCTTGGATCATGGCGTTCGTCCACAGCTGCAATTTGAAACTTTATTTCACCGAAACGTTCCATTTTTTGGGACTTGAAGGTATTTTAAAGCATAGTTGTTAAAACGTATTTTTATAGGAGAGAGAATGTCAATTTGCCAAACAGAAAGTGACAAACATAAGACATTTTCATAACAAATACTTTGATCACTAACTTTTTCTGTGACAATATTCACTTTTACGTTTTCTGTAAGAAAAATTCCCGTTTTTACGTTTTCCCCAGAAAAATATCATTTTTACGTTTTCTCTGGGACAAAGTATTTTACTCACGTTTTACGCAGTGTAAAAGTATAGTTTACGTTTTCTGCACTCGCGGGTGAGTAAAAGAAAAATATTTTACGTTTACGTTTACTTTTAAAAAAGTTCAGTAGTTTTAACAACTCTTTTGACTGTTTTAAAGGTTTTTTAACCTGAGTAACGAGCATTTCGGCGAGGTCCGGTTCCGTTCGACGCATTCTGTTCAGTCGGCGGATGAGCGAGTGTCTAAAAAAGTAAAAAATTGTCAAAGTTTTTTCGTTTGAGTGACAAACGTGTATTACGTTATCATTTTTCAATGAGAGTTATGTGAAAAATTGTGCAGAAACGTTAAATTGAGAACGTAAAATCAATGCGATGCCAAAAACAGTTTTTCGTGTTTACGGGATGTATGGCAGATTCCATTGAAAAGTACGCAGTCAAGAGAATGTTTAACCACCATTTAAAATACACAATTTTTCACAGAGTAACACCCCCATCAAGGGGGGTGCTTGTTAGGGTTCAAACGGGATCCCGATCCCGAATCACGATAATTTTCGGGATTTTGTGGTCCCGATCCTGATCCCTCAATCCCGATCCCGAAATCTCAAAAAGCCAATCCCGATCACGATTCCGAAAAGTCAACCCCGTTTGAACCCTAGTGCTTGCCCACGCATGAATTCTACCATTTATAATGCGATAAAAAAACCCACCCAGGATTAATTTCCAAACACGGTCTCATGAGCATAATTTTCGCATCCTCATTGACCTTCCTCGCGAAATCCGGGTGCCTGGAAAAAGTCCTCAAAACCGACTCGTGTTCAGCCGTTGTAACCAGACAAGGCTGTTCGATGCGCTGGCGCGATAGCTGCGTGGGGATGGGAGTTGGACTGGGGGCAGTCCCGCACCGTGTGAAGTGTCATGTCAATTGTCAAGTGTCATGTCAAGTGTCATGTCAAGTCAAGTGACTTAAGTGTCATGTCAAGTGTCAAGTGACTTAAGTGTCATGTCAAGTGTCAAGTGACAGGTAAAGTGTCAATTGAAGGAAAATACGTTTATTAGTTACTTAAGTTTTGACATTTTGCATTTGATATTTTACAGATTTGTATGACATTTGACATGATCTTTGACACTTGACAGGGTGCTGGACTACCCCCTGGTGGCAATTCCAACTTGCCAAGAAAAGTGGCAAGTCATATAGTAAGTGGTAGTAAAAAAAGTTACGAATAATTTCAGTAACAAATATTACTTTTGAGTTTACTTACTCCTTTACTTATCACATTTGGGATACGGTAGACTTCTGTTTAAAGTGCGCACTCCGGAAATTAAATACCATAAAGGTACCAAGCCACAAAAATCGCGACGATGAATTTACATAAATCAATTCAATTACTTGTATTTATAGGGTTCGCACAGGGCTTTTACCATTTTGGAGGGCATTTTACATGACATTTAACACTTTGCATGACATTTTACACTTTACACGGCATTTTACAGGGCCTGAGATTGACATCTGGGTAACATGTGATGGGAAAAAATTGCGATCATTGTAGTTAACTCTCAAACCAACCCGTACGCGATCGACCCTCTTGGGTCCGAGCATTTTCTCCGCCCACTTCACCAGCTCCTTGTACTCGGTTTCTTCTGATAAAATCGCAAAAAAATAGTTTAAAATGCAAAAACGTCAAAAACTGTGCAAAAATCGAACCCTGAGTCGTAGTAGTGGTAGTCTGCGCTTTGAACCAATTTTCAGCGGACACGATCGGCTTGTCGGAAAAGTTCTTCAAATGGAACAGTGTCATTTCGTCCTCTTGCTCTGTGACGAAAAGCACCTCCATATTTGTGGGACGAAAAGCCTCGTAAAACGGCGAGTGTTGTGCGGCTTCACGGCTGCGAGAAAAAAATTGCTGTCGCATTTTTTTAAGTTGGGTTTGAAGCGTGTCTGGGGACAGATTTAATTGGCGCTGTACACTGCACACTGCCAGTGGACCAAACCTTTTGTAAACTAAATTTTAACTAAAAACTAAATCAATTTTGAACTTGAACTTTGAATTAATAAACTTTGATTTACTGGAATCAGAGGTGTTGGTCAACTACAGTTTACGGAGAGTAAAAATAACTCATTCCAGTTAACTCAAATACGTTCGAGCCTGATTTGAGTTTACCAAATTTGTAAAATTCCAGCAGTAAGCCAGTGCGTGCAGCGACACCATAACGCAAGTCACGCGCGAATGGCGCGCGCCTTCCAATTGGAATCCGGCCCCGGACCCGCCACCGCATAGAATCGCACATCTACACAACCAAACCTGGGCACGTTCAAGTAGTAAATCGACTCTTGGCTGGCCTGCATCCGCTGCACGTATTCGTTGAGGCTGACTTTGACCCCAGGCCGGCTGTTGGACGACTCGAACAGCAGCAAGCGACCGATGTCTTCCTGTTGGGGGGGGAGGGGTTAAATGGGGGTGACTGTAACTGGTCACTAGGGTTTGGAATTGCTAAATTTTCGGTTCGGGTATCGGGTATAGAGTTCAAAAAAATTTGGGTCGGGTATCGGATATCCGTTCCAAAAATTGCAAGTATCGGGTTTGGGTTCGGTTCGGGTACTGAGGTCGGTTATCGGGTCGGTTTTCCAGGTCCAAATTCAAAGTGATAAAGTCAAAGTGATAAAGTGATACTGTAAAGTGGAGGGACGGCAAAAAATTGAAAACCGATAATTTGCATTGTCGAGAAAAGCAACAGGAGGTTCAGATAGATATTTAGTCAATTTTGATAATTTTGGAGTTTAAAATGGCAAAAATAATTTTTTAATAGCGCGTGGAATCCGGTACCCGCCCTTTAAAAGTCAGGTGTATTGAGGACCCGCTGTATTTTCATTTGTCGGTTTCCCAAATTCTTCAAGAGAAAACAAACGTTATTTGAGGATTCCACTTGACTCATGATTCCTTCCTTCAGGTAAAAGCCATATGTATCGAAAAATTCCTGGTACTTTTTTCGGTCCTTTGTCATTTCATCTTCCAAAAATCTGATTATCTTGTTTGTGAGCACTTGCTGCAGCTTGCTGTGATGTGAAAAATGTATTTGATAGTGAATTTATAAGCCGTATTTTTTATTTAAAAAATGCATTACTGCTTTTTGACAACTGAAGCCATATTTATAACCCCCGCATATTCCGACTGATGATGATTGAAAAAAATTATCAATTTCCATCCGATTTTGCTATCGAAAAGTCAACAAATATTGTTATGTGGTTTTTTACAGAAACAAAAACCCGTCAATCATTGCATTAGGAATGGAAATTTTGACAGATTAGATAAGCATTGGATGAATAATTGATTGGATTTTACATGATAGTTGACAAATCTTTCACATTTTACTTCATACATGACATTTTACCGCATGCAGGACTGCCCCAGAGCAATACACGCGCATAAACTCCACGGCAGCCAGCCCTAAAAATCACAAACCCCCCCCCCCAAACCCACTCCAAAACGAGTCCCTTTTGCAACAACTCCCTGCTCAAATTCAAGGGAATATCCTCTGAATCCACTACCCCAGCCAAAAACCTCAGCCATCTAGGAAGCACCCCCTTCGCGTGCGATTGAATCTGGGGGCACTCTCAAACCCTGTAAAATGCCCTGTAAAATGTCAAATGTCATGCAAAGTGTCAAAAGTCATGTAAAACGCCCTGCAAAATGGCAAACGTTGCCATTTTGCAGGGCATTTTACATGACTTTTTACACTTTGCATGACATTTGACATTTCACAGGGCATTTTACAGGGTCCGCGAGTGGCACCAGCACGCGCCGGCTGTACAGCTCGACGCCGATCTCGGCGTTGGGGTCCATGAGCTGCATGTAGGACTGCTGCTCGGGCACGAACAGCAAAGCGTTGATGGACAGGGGCGAGTCGGTCTGGGGGGTATTTGGGGTTGAGGGGTGGACTCGATTTGAGAGGTTGGGGGTTGGGCTGGGGGGGGGGGGTGGTGGGGGGTTGAATGAGCCTATGGCGCTAAATACGCTGGATGTCAACTGAATTCGTGTTAACTGAATTTTAGTTATTACTGTGATTTCAACCGTTCTATCTGATAGAGCATAGTTAATGTTACATCATGACACTTAATTTTCATTGTTTCTGTTAAGTGTGCCGATATCGCCAGTGTAAAAATTCTTACAAAAGTGTAGGTGAAGTTTTGAAGTTTCAGTTTCAGTTGTGATGGAATTAGAATTCCCCCATTGCAATCCCGCACCCTGTAAAGTGTGAAATGCATGCAAAATGTCATACAAATTTGTCAAACCGTCATGCAAAATGTTAAACAAACGATTAATAAATCTGCACTTCTATTTACTTTTTATCGCCACTACAAAATAGACTTGGTCTTACATTTTACAGGGTGCGGGACTGTAGACGGACCCATACCCACCCTGTAATGCAGCGTGTAGCGCGGTCGTTCTGCAGTTGTGTGCGTGATCAATCTAAAGAAGCTCTCGTAATCGTCCTGCGTGCATTTGTTGGGCGCGCGGCGCCACAGCGCTTCAGTGGCGTTGGCGCGCGCGCCATTCACGTAGACTGGCGCCGGAATGAAGTACGAGTGCTCCTTGATGATGCCTGTGAGTTGTGATTGAACTACCGTATTTCATGTGATAGAACGGCATAGCTCCAGCACCAATAGTAGCGCACCTCCAATAGAACAGTAGGTAAAAACATTGACGTAATTATAAAACTGTGCTCTTCTATCAGACGAAATACGGTATGTTCCATTAATACGGTATGTGAGATTCATTTAAAAGCATTTTAAACTTTTTAATAATTGGCTTAAAATGCGGAATTGGCTACTTCACGCCAACAATTTGATTTTTCAATTGTTCCAAAAAAACCTCATACTTATAAAAAAACAATCACCCACGTTCAACGACCGCCTTATCAGCGTACTGATTTTCCGGCTCGGCCAGGTGCACCACGATGCGAGTGCCGCTCTAGGGGAAGTCTTCCGCCTTGTCCCGAAGCCAGCGAGATGTCGTAGTAGCCGCTTCTGTGGGGTTGATTTTGCGATTTGATTGGGGCTGGGGGGTTGATTGAATTGACGAGATATTGAAACCCCTCCCCCCTCCCCTAAGTCGGCCAGGTATTCTGAATGATTTTTGAGAAATTTTCGCTTAAAATCCCTAAGTTCTCTAAATCCTATGTTAAATACATTTTCCATGTTTTTGCAACCTCAAAATCACTGGTTCATGGGCTCTGTTGCCAATTTAGCGCTATTCTTGGCAATATGTGTTTATAACCTATTTTAAGCAATTTTTTTATTTTAGCGCTTTTCCCGTTCTCCCGTTAAAAAATCGATTTTCCACTTTGAGAATATTGACTAAAAAATAATTCCTCCCCTCGAATAGCCCCCCCCCCCTCAAAAAATGTCTGGCGAAATAATAATCCCCATGGGAATTACTCGAGCAAATACGGTAGTTTACAACGAATCCTCAACCCCCCAATACCCCCCCACTCACCCATCGCTGGTCCACTTGAACACCTGCCTGAGGGGGTCCAGCGCCGACCGGCTGTACACGTGCACCGTGTCCGCCACCATGAACGTGCTGTAGAAGCCCACGCCGAACCGGCCGATCACGGACTCCGGCGGTGCCGTCGTTAGAAACTCCGCTCGCTGCCGCGTCGGCCGATTTGGACAGCTCCTCCAGAAAGGGCCTGGGTGTAGGCGGAGTTTAGTAGGGGGGTTGGGGGGATTTAGGGATCGATGAACGGGCGCTCGTGTTCTATATGAGTGGCGCGGGTTCGATTCCCACACGTGGTAGCACACATTTTGCACTTTTTATAGCTGAACCGACTGGACACAGCAGAATACAATAGCATTATGCTGGACACTTTACAAAGTATGTTGTCATATTTTGACGAATAACGTCACCTGAAAAATTTGCGCAAAATTCACCAACAGTGAGGGTTCAAACGGGATTGACTTTTCGGGATCGAGATCGGTATCGGGATTCACTTTTTGAGATTTCGGGATCCGGGATTGGGGTTTTCGGATCGGGATTGGTTTTTTTGAGATTTCGGGATGGGGATCGGGATCGGGATTGGCCGGGATTGGGGTCACGGGGTAGGGTTCAAACGGAATCCCGATCCCGATCCCGTTTGAACCCTACGAACAGTGCCGAAGAATGTAACGCGATAAAAAAAAAAATTTTTTTGGAGTGTTTTATTCACTTGCGTACGATAAATACATTCTATTGAAAAGTGTGCAGTCAAGATCTGAACTATACGGATCATGCATAAACTGAGAGAATGGTAGACATGCTATGCAGCTTTAGCTGTGATGTATTTTCGTGGCGCGCACACCTTGGAGCCGCTGCGAGCGATGGTGCCCAAATTCGAGATCATATCTTCCTTGGTCATGCCCAGTCCGTTGTCCTGCGAAAATGGGAATGATATGCATCATGTTCAATTTTCTTTAATGGTCAAATGAAGTACATCAGTGTATTCTGGAATAAATCCCCATAGAAGAAACGTAAGGATATTGGCGCCACACATGTCAACTGAACTCATGTCAACTCAATATGAGTGAATTCTGTGATTTCAACTTTCCTATCTGATAGAGCATGGTCAATTTTACATGTTGACACTTAATTTGTATTGCTTATGTCAACTGTGATGTTTTTATAATTGTTTTGTGTCATTTAGTTGACATTGAGTTTATACGAATTTTCGATGTCAACTAGCGTGTGTGGGCCCAATATAGGGAACTTAAAAACAGGTTGAGCGATAATCAAGTTATTCCAGCAAAACATTTGACAAAAATACGAAATCCCCCACGCCTTCCCTCCCATCAAATACTCCCGGCGTAAAATACCCGGCGGGGGGGGCTTATTCGAGAACATACGGTAACTACACACTTCCCACTCATCCCCAAAAGCAGTCATTAACGGACCTCAATAATAAAAGTATTTTTATCCTGATCGCAAGAAATCTTAATCTCCAGCTGAGTCGATCTAATCTGGGCGGGCAGGGCTTCAGAATCGGTCGTTTGTCGATAGCGCAACTTTTCCAGGGCGTCGCTAGCGTTGGAAATCAGTTCGCGCACGAATACCTGCGTGGTATTTGTTTCGAACGCTAGTGGACATTTGAATGTCAACTGCGGTTGATGTCAACTCAGATTTTATGTCAAGTCGCGGAACGAGAGATGAAACGAAAATATTGCGGCGTGTGTATTTGTAGATCGCTCTGTGACGCGGGAATGGAAATCGAATTGATAACTACCGTATTTCCTCGAAATACCCCCTCAAAATAGACACTATGAATTTATAAACCCCCTTCGAAGTACCCATCAAGAAATTTCTGGCGAAATAATAAACCCCCCTCAAAATTCGCACTCTGAAAAAGAAACCCCCTGAGGGTATTTGAGGAAATACGGTACATACGTAGCGCCACTGTAGATATTAGCCAGTGCGCGTGAGCCGCAGATGGAGTTTTATATTGAATAGGCTAAATGGAATTTTGAAATTGTTGTAAGTCTTCAAAGACACGTACAGGTAGTGTGGTTTGAATATTTGTAAAATTCCGAACATCGATCTTCACAAGATGTTGTTTGGTTGTTTTATTTTAGGCAGAAAAACTGATTCAACCCATACTTTGGAACAAGTGCCACCAAATAATTTGGAAAAACGCTGCAGATTTAAATATGCACATGCAAATCAGTTTCCACATGCAATTTGCACACGGTCTCACCAAAAAAAACGCAAAAAAACAACCTCTTTCCTCGAATACAAACTCTTAGCCACAATATCCAAAAGCATTTTAGTTTCGCCTGAAACTGATGCCGTTCCTCGCCGCCATCCCCGGCATCCGGTTGACTAGCAGCGCGGCGCTGGCGAACCTTCGCACCGGCAAAATGGGCACCGCATTTCGATGGCACCAGTGTGAGGGCTGCGCGGATGCCACGCGACGGGTGGCGTGAAGGGACAGGGATCGGGCGCCTGTGACGGGTTGAGAGTTGTGACGTGTGACGGCATACCGCAGACTACACTATGTTCGATTCGAATTTACCGGATATCCTCGATTAAGTCTCCCTCGAGAAAATAACTCCCCCCTCGTAAATGGATGTCTTAGAGTTGGGGGTGGGGTGTTTGAAGGGGGGTCAGAACGTCAGCAGCACACTAGAATGTCATGAACACACCAGAAATCAGCCCAGCGACGAAAAAAGTGACGATAAAACACCTCACAAGCATCAAATATATACAAAAATATAAAAATGTCCCTGTCAACTGACCAGATAAGGCGGCGGTGGCCGCGCGCAAACACTGCCTGCACAGCATCTTTACGCGGCGAGTGCAGGGCTAAATAAATTGAAATAAATGGACAATTATATTGATATCTGGTGCCTACACCGCGGTGGAAAGTGACAAGTAAAGTTAAAGTGTGAAGTAAAGTTAAAGTGTACAGTCAAGTGGCGAGTAATTGCATAAGCGACAAGTATATTCATTGTCAAATTTACACGCCACTTGTCCACCCGTATAGCATCACAATTGAAATAAATAAATAAAAACATGTTAGCATGGTCGTTCAAATCCCGATGCTAGCGGAAAATTTTTACGCTCGATTGTGACCACAACAATCATCGATATGCATTTATTTTGTCGATTCCATCACATTTATTGTATACCTAATGTTAAAAATGTAAAATTCTTACCATCACGAACCTTGACAAAACAACTTTTCAGCGAAAGAAATAGCAAAAAAAAACAGTGATATGTGCAAAAATGTGCAAAAAGATATCGATGTCAAACGCTATCACAGGTAGATTTGGTAAATTAAATTCGGTCAAAACAAATCACCAACTTGAAAGGCAAAAAACATTAAAATGGAGCAATTTTTTATTGCTAAGACAATCTGAAAAAATTAAGAGTGATCATGTACCTAAATTTAAAAATTGTCAAATCATTAGCGATTACCTACCGTATTACCTCGAAATACCCCCATGGGGGCTTATTATTTCGTCAGAAATTTTCGTGAAATTCATAGTTAAGAATACGTTTTTATTACACAAAAACGGTAATACACGTGAGCAAATAGGTTATATTGGGGCTATAGAAGTACATCTGTACACAAATGAGCGTGTAAGTGTAGCTGCGATGCAAAAAGTAGTAATAAATACATCATGTCCATTGCATACACGATGTCCATCATCCAGGAGGGGGGGTATTTCGAGGGGGGGGGGGTATTATTTCCCCAGCCCATTTTGAGGGGGGGGGGGGATTAATTCGAGGGGGGGTAATTCAAGGGGGTCTAATTCGAGGTAATACAGTATGTATATTCAATTCAAATAGAAGGTGAAGCTTATCTACAAATAGGTAATATGCCAAACGATAAAAAAATTATGATAAAAATTATGTAAGAATGTGAAAAGCTGTTCATATGAATGTAGAAATAAATGATGTAAAAATTTATCAAAAGTTATGGCAAAAAAATCTTAAAATTATGCAAAACCACAACCGATTGGAATCAGATCAGAAACACTTGGTCCGACAAATATTTTTCTGAAGTACCAAGTTCAGTAATGCAAGAGACAACGTCAAGCTTCACATGAAGTTTCAAAATCCTACATAATAGAATATATTTTCAAAAAACACACACACACACCCACTGTGAACCGTGTACTCTGAAAAACACTCACACTAAACACAAATACTCATCTATTCTTATTACTAAGAACACTATGTACCAAACTTCCAATAGTATCATTGATAGAAGTACCCATTCCCATTTCCACAGGCACTGCCTCACTTGGCAATCTGCCAAAATGATACTGGTACCTGTAGACAACTCTGTAGGACTGCTCACGTTATCCAGACACTGCTTGGCACGATGCCAAGCTCGTCGGACACGGCGGGGCTGTTCAGACGGGACAACGTGTCCAAGGTGCTCACGATAGCCCTGAAAATGTTTTTAATGAGATTTGAAAAAGCGTGTTAATTTTTCTAGGTGGTAGGTAAAAAACGTATTAAGGACTACATTTTTATAGGAAACTGTTTTTGCTGGTATTTGGGTATTTAGGAAACTATGAAAACTAGGTATTTTGCAAAGTGTAGGTTGTTGTTGGTTTTGTAGCATTTTTGAACATTCCACTGTACGCTAGCTGTGCACCAGATGTGCTTATTTTGAAATGAGCGGCATAATGAGAAAGTAATTCAATAGATTTCAGCTTTTGTTTTATTCATGATGGAGATATTTTCGCTATGAATGCATATTATGCTGAAATTTATTTATTAATAATCCATCCGCAATTTTACATACAAGTTAACATAAGGGTTCTTTCATTCGTTTTGCCATATTTTAGCGGCAAATCTTCCATTTATGCATGCTTCCATGAAAATTAAGCCGCGATATGTTAGGGTGGTAAATATGGGGCAGGCCTGATACGCACACGCGCCCGATACGCACATATGCCCGTTTTTTTCACTTGACACTTTTTCAAGTGATTTTCAGATATGAGTAAAGTGAAAAAAAGTTGCGCAATGACATAAGTGAACTTTTTTCACTTCACTCATATCTGAAAATCACTTGAAAAAGTGT
>CAXIWS010000098.1:49054-66230 GCA_964036195.1 Sphaerolaimus hirsutus
TCAGTTAAAAGTAGCCAAAAGTAAGTATAAAATGGCTAAAAATCGGCATATAACCATGTATATAGCCAGAAAGCATGATTTTGAAGGTGAAAAACTATAAAAAGGTGCGAAAATTAGTGATTTTGAGCAAAAATTGGGCAAAATTTCGCAAAAACCACTCTAGATAGATAGATAGCTGGACGATTTGGGGGGGGGGGGGTTAGGGGATGTAGCTAAAAATTTGGCCTCCGAGATAGATAGATAGCTGAGCGGCCTCTGGGATAGATAGATAGCTGGCCGATTTGGGGGGCAGCCCCCCCCCCTAGGAGACCTGTTTCAGACCATTTCATCAAAAAGACCAGACCCCCCTCAAACCCCACAAAAAGAATTGACAATCTTCCCTCTTTATCAAAACTCCCTCACAAAACACAGAGAAACTAATCGACGACGGCACCAGCGGTACGTGGGATTACAGTTTTATCGACGCGGACAAAGAGAACTATCCGCAGTACTACGAAATGAGTTTGAAACTGCTCCGATCGGGGGGCATTATTGCCCTTGACAACGTGAGTTGACAGATTTTCGTGCTACGCACATGAGTTGACATTTGAATGTCAACTGGTTTTAATAACTAAACAGTATTTCAGTTGACAATCGCGGAATGATTTTCAAATGCACACGCGGCAATGTCAAAAAGATGAATATTACAGAAAGTGCATTGGATGATCGTTCTGCGACGCTTGAACTAAAACCTGAGAGAACATTAACCATTTGACATTTGAATGTAGACTAGTGTGTGTGGCGCAATTTGCAGATAACTCTGGCGAGTTGATACTGAGTACTCACAGTTCACGTTGGCAGCATGCCAATCAGGGACATATCCAGGATTTTTGAGGGGGGGGGCTGCTTGTTTACGGGGGCCGGCGAACGGGGGGGGCCCGAAAAATTTTCCCTATGTAGGGACGGAAAGGCGTTTTGGCGCCAGCGCCATACAAAGGCGCCACGCCATGGCGCCATTGGCGTTGGCGCCAGCGCCAGGAACCGCTTTATATGTATGTAAATATGTATACATATACAGCGAAAGTTGCAAAAATGTGTTCATTTCCAAGGCTATTGGTTGACAGGGACCGATCCGCTGAAAATACAATGCACGGGGAAAAAATTGCGCGCTCGCGCGAAAAATTTGTAAGAAACAACTAAAAATATATAGGAAAAGTTGCATTTTTCGGGACTTTTTAGGTCTCACCCCGGGAAGGGGGTGGGGGCCGCAACCCCCCCCCCCCTGGATACGTCCTCGGTGCCAATGATAACCAACACATTCAATTGTTTTGAAAATTAACGAAGAATTACAGCTATTAGAACATAAAAATTACATTTATATTGATATTTCGTTGTTATATACGAGTCACGTGTGTTTGTTATCATTGGCATGCCGCCAACATAAGACATAAAAAACTGTACGAGCAGAGTATCGCCACTGGAGTGTGTACCCAAGTACCCAATGGTGTGTACCCTTAGCAACCGCAACTAGAACAAACAAATCGCGAAAGAGTATGTTCTTATGTCATTTGCCAACCTAAAATCTTTTATTGGAACTATCTTTATTTCATTAGTGATGACGTCATGATAGAGTGTTTTGTTCGGACAAATTCATAGCATGCGGCTCGCAGAGTAAATACACACAGGTAACACAAGCATTTATTTGCTATGTCAACGGCAACTAGAACTATCTGATAGTGTCAGCGGCATGGCATTGTACACCAGAGTTGTTAAAAGTACTTAACTTTTCCAAAGTAAACGTAAACGTAAAGAAATTTTATTTTACTCACGGCTGAGTATAGAAAACGTAAAGTAAAATGTTTTACTTTTACACTGTGTAAAACGTGAGTAAAATACTTTTTCCTGGGAAAACGTAAAGGTGGGTTTTTCTCACAGAAAACGTAAGAGTGAGTATTTTTCCTTGCAGAAAACGTAAAACTGGGTATTTTCCCTCATCGAAAACGTAACAGTCACTCAGGGGTCTCAAGGATTTTGGCCCTCGCGGGGGCTGGATAGATAGCAAATCGCTCCTCCGGAGGGATAGATAGCTGAAAATTTTCTTGGGGGCTGGGGGGGGCTCGCGCAGGCAAAATATAGGGACTTTTCAATGCGTAGAAGGCAGAAATGGGGTTAAATCGCTAAAAACAGGTTAAAAGTAGCTAAAAAAGGCTAAAAATAGGTATATAAACATGTGTATAGACGAAAGCCGCAATTTTGAAGGTGAAAAACTATAAAAAGGTACGAAAATTAGCGATTTTGAGCGAAAATTGGGGTAAAATTTCTCAAAAATCGCTCCAGATAGGTAGATAGCTGGCCGATTTAGGGGATCGATAGCCAAAAAATTTGCCTCCAGGGGAGAAAGATAGCTGAGTGGCCTCCGGGATAGATAGATAGCTGGGGGATTTGGGGGGGCAGCCCCACCCCCAGGAGACCTCTGCGGTCACTATTTTTTTAATTTTTTTTATGGAATACATCAATATGTTTTTGTCCTGATAAGTATTTCTCAGGAAAATATCCAATGTCACTTTCTGTCTGTCAAGATGTCACTTTCTTTTTACACTTAAAATACGTTTTCAGTACTCGCATACTTTCAAAAAGTACGCGAGTCAGTGAGTAACTTTGTCAGTGAGTATTTTTTGTGGGAGGAAACGTAAACAATTTACGCAGTACTCAAGTATACGTATTTATCGAGTAAACGTAAACACGTTTTAACAACTATGTATACCTGCAAGCTAGCATGAAGCCGCAAGCACACATTCAGGTTCCATCCGGTTCGCGTATTCTGGCGTCAGCAAAACATTATTTGTACAAGAATATAGTCTAGCTTTTGCTCCCAAGCCCCGGTGCCAACATCACCGCATATTAAATGTATTTACCTATTTACTTTTAACGTTCACTTGCCTGTTTTTGTCTGCACCCCTATCAAAAAGTTTTATTCATTGATGAGAAAAAGAACGAGAAAGTCTCTGAAAAACTGTACACTGTTGGCTAGACAGTGACACTGGGGGCAGTCCCAGATAGGGTTCAAACGGGATTGACTTTTCGGGATCGGGATTGTTTTTTTTTAGATTTCGGGATCGGGATCAGGATTGGCATTTCGGGATCGGGATCGGGTTTTGGCTTTTTGAGATTTCTGGATCGGGATCAGGATTGACCTTTCGGGATCGGGATTGACCTTTCGGGATCGGGATTGGTTTTTCATTTTTCGGGATCGGGATCGGGATTGAGGTTTCGGGATCGGGATCCAAAAATCCCGAAATTTCTCGGGAATCGGGATCGGGATCCCGTTTGAACCCTAGTCCCAGACCCAGTAAAGTGTCAAATGTCATGTAAAATGTCAATGAAAACAGTAAAATTGATTTTATTACTGAAATTTGCATGGCAATTGACACTTTACTTTACATTTGTCATGACAATTGACACTTTGCATGACATTTTACTAGGGATGGAAAAAAGCGCTTTTTTTAACCGTCCCGCTTTTTAAAAAAAACGCTTTTTTTAAAAAAACGCGCTTTTTTTGCTTTTTTTCAAAAATTGTCAAGATGTTACCTAAAAAGCTCCCAAATATGGTCCTGAGTCAATATATACAGGTATATCAGACAAGTGGCCGTACTTGTGATGATATATAACCATAGAATGGCTATGTAATCATCTGATGGCATTATAAGCGCTGATTTCTGCCAAAAAATCCAATTTTATGTTGACTTATTATGTATATCGCTGTTTTTGAATGTTTCTTGACTGCAAGTGAAGTTAGGCATGGAATAGTGCTCAAATTTGGCTATAAAAGATGGCTAATACATGACAGTGATGTTTCACACTGTAGAAAAGTGGAAGCACATTGGCTGGATATTATTTACTACACTGACATATCTCCTCAACTTATTATTACATGATACCATGCAGGAATAGAAGCAATGCCACTAAAATGCTACAAAACCAATGGAAACAACCACCAATGGCAATTTGCATGTGAAATTATGCGCTTGCGCGCAAAAAATTTTGCAAAATACCTAGTGCATGAGTACTAAAAATTTTGCCAGCGCGTTTTTAAAAAAAAGCGCTGGGACCCTTGCGCTTTTTTTAAAAAAAAGCGCTTGAAAAAAGCGCTTGCCATCCCTACATTTTACATAACAAGAAATGCTTTACTCTAGACTTTACAGGGGGGTCTGGGATTGGCACATGACAGAGGTTTCGTGTATATTGAGACATTAGAAAAAATAAGTGTTTGATACATGAAATTTTAATACTACGACACTTCGATTATATTTGAGTAATTGTTTCCGCCGATTTGCGTAATTGTTTCTGTCGTAAATACTATCATTCCAAAAATATCAGTAGCTTATATTTTTCAAATATAACAAAATCTTTTTTTATCTTCATGTTTTGTATTTTCTCCGGTTTCCCAGAGAGATTAAACTGAAATTTTATCAATAAGATTATTAAGTTTTAAATTTCATTAATAAGAAAATATCAAAATGTCGCATTAAGTTAATTAGTATTTTCAAGCTTTTAGATATGCGAATTGTGACTAGGGTCCAAACGGGATCCCGATCCCGAATCCCGAGAAATTTCGGGATTTTGTGGTCCCGATCCCGATCCCGAAACCTCAATCCCGATCCCGAAATTTGAAAAAGCCAATCCCGATCCCGATCCCGAGATTTTGAAAATCCCAATCCCGAAAAAAATGCCCCAATCCCGATCCCGGAAAAATTCACAGACACAAAAGGTGCCAGAAATGGCACTTTTGAAGGACCATTTTGTATGCAGTTTGCAAAAATTTTGCGCATAAGCGCGCATTTCCCCATCTCCCTCTCTATCACTGTTGTGTGGGCATGATCACCACTACAAATGGACTCGATACAGTGCCCAATATCATAGTTTAAGTTTAATACACATGCATATATGGTAGTCAGTGGTATGAATGCAGGGCGGCGCCCCCCCCCTAAAATTTTGCCTATGCAGTAAGGGAATGACGTAATGGCGCTGGCGCCATTCGTAGGCGTGACGCCATGGCGCCACTGGCGTTAGCATTGGCGCCAAAACAGCTGTATATGTCTGTATTTTACAGGGATATACAGCGACACGGACAGAAATTTCGGTTTTTTTACTGGCTTTGAGGCCGCGGATACTGGTCAACTGTAAATATATGCTGTGTGTCGATAAAATGCGCGCTTGCGCGCAAAATTTTTACAAACTGCGACAACTTCGTCTTCTGGAAGTGCCATTTCTGGCACATTTTTTTGTCCGGCGCGGAAAGGGGGGGCGGCCGCCCCCCCGCCCCCCCCCCCTGGCTACGTCCTTGTATGAATGCGAATGCCAGGCAACTCATTGCGCAGTGCCTAAATGAATCTATAGCATTGTTTTGGATGCCAATTGTCTCTAACGTTTCTGGCATCCATTGTTTTTGGTGTTTTGGTTCATTTCGTGAAATATCAGGGAAAAAACCCTGAAAACCAATTTTTAGGCCAAAATCCCGATCCCGAAAAAACGCCAATCCCGATCCCGATCCCGAAATCTCAAAAGCCAATCCCGATCCCGATCCCGAACCCGAAAGGCCAATCCCGATCCCGATTCCGATACCGAAATCTCAAAAAACCAATCCCGATCCCGATCCCGAAAAGTCAATCCCGTTTGAACCCTAATTGTGACTATGCCAGTGTCCACCATACTTTTTCAAACTTATTCACTTTTACTGGAAAAATGGAAAAATACTTATACTAGAGTAAATACACTTACGTTTCCCCTGGAAAAGTACTCGTACTCACCCTTAAAAACATATTTCTAAAGTCACTGAGTGCAGAAAATAAATTTCAGAAATTATTTCCAGAGAAACCTTGAAGAATAACAGGTTTCTATTAAGAAATACAGTGTGTAACATCTCTGTCAATGTATTAGCCTTCTCTTACAACCTTATTTGAGCACTATTCCATGCTGAATTTCACTTGAAGTTACGAACGTTCAACAAAAGGCGATATACGTAATAGTCGACATAAAAATGGATATTTTTGAAAGAAATCACTGCTTATAATGCTATCCCATGACTCCACAGTCATAATATGACCACAATAACAATACATTGTCTGACACTTAACATACACATATTTTTTGTCTATACCCCCATTTTGGACGATTTTTTAAAAATCTGATTTTAATTTTTTTTAATCAATTTAAAAAAAATTGATTTAAAAAAATCAAGGCGTTTAAAAAAATTGATTTTTTTTCCAACCCTACCAATCACCCTGTCAACAAATACATTTGAAGAGCCTCATTCCAAAAGTACATATGTCCACAAATTATTATTTTTTCAAAATCGCTTTTTTTAATTTGGCACTGGCCCAAAAAAAATTTTGAAA
Organism: Sphaerolaimus hirsutus; assembly: GCA_964036195.1. Lineage (NCBI taxonomy): Eukaryota > Metazoa > Nematoda > Chromadorea > Monhysterida > Sphaerolaimidae > Sphaerolaimus > Sphaerolaimus hirsutus. Next base: position 55,429 of record CAXIWS010000098.1, read on the forward strand.
AATAAACGCAGACCCTGCGCCTGGGCAACGTGTTGGTCGATCCGAAAGACATGAACGCCGACACGCGCACCATCCACGAGCTGAACGCCAAGATCGCCAACGATGAGCGAGTCTATGCCAGCTTTCTTACTATTGGCGATGGCCTAATGTTGGCGTTTAAGCGCTGAAGGGTGAAATAGACATCTTATGCATTTGCACATGCAAAATTATCTTTGACGGTTTAGATTTTTATTGGAGCGCTTTTAAGTGATTAGGTACCTCAAAAATACTTCCCTAAGTGATAATTGGTGCTATGATTGGGAGTGTAGGAAATATGCTGGGGGGGGGGGGTTTGTAAATTTTTCTAGATAATGAATCAACACCATTTTGTCAGTTTTCATATTCATGTTTACAACATTCACATCACACTGAATAATTCCAACTAGCTCCAAAACGAATTATTTGGAAAGGTACCTATTGTTATGAAAACATGTAAGAGGTTTATATAATTTTTTTATAAGTAAATTTCAATTTAACTAAATAAGTAAATTTCAATTAAACTTTATAAGTAAATTTCACTTGTTTTTTGTCACTTTTCACTTGTTCAAATTTTTCTGTAGGCAAAACGCTGTACAATGTTTGTGTATTGGAAATTCTAATACATACCTTATATTTAGATATGTCAGCTCATTTGTCCTAACCAAAATGGCAACCAATAATCACATCATTTATGTACCTATGCAATTTATGCATGCGAAGTCGTGTTTACACAAATGATTATAAAATATTTTTAATGCTACAGATAACGAACATTTGTTCAAGTTAAAATCAGTGATAACGGTATTTTTCGTAGATAGTGGCAGTATTTATGCAAAGACTGAATTGATTTCTTTCCAAATAAAAAAAGTTTCACAAGCTTCCATTCTGGAAATGCACCTACAGCGGTAATCCTATGTGCCTGCGCACACTAGTTTTCACACAAAACTTCGAAAACTCACCAATCAGCTTAGAACGCATTTGAGTGTTCTACTATGCGGTGGCCGTCAACTGCAGTTGACGGAGATTAAAAATGACTCATTGTGGAAAACTCAAACACATTCAAGTTTTCGAAATTTCGTGTGAAAATTAGTGTGAGCAGGGCATATGGAAAGACATTTAATGTGTAAGCGAAAATGGTGTTTAGACAACGCTCCTTTAGTTTCTTTGCTCACTTTTAGAACACTTTTAAAAGCACTTTACCCCATATCATTGAGAAATGTATTTAGACGTGTGAATACGTAATTTTCGGCAGATATTTCTCGAACATTTTTCATTTTAAATAAAAAAATGATGACTTCACTTTTGATGACAAAAATTCCTATTCACTAGAATTGTGTTCACTATTTAGAATTCCCGACATTTTTGCATAGTTATTAAAATGTACGTACATTTACTCGAAAAATACGCGTACGCGAGTACGCGGTAAATACGTTTACATATACTTTTCAAAAAAAGTAATGTACTCACTTTTATGCGTACATTTTAAAAATACACGCGTACAGAGAAAATGTATTTTTTTGTTAAACTCCCAATTTTCTGTTGCTAAAATAAGAAGATTTTGAAGAAATCATATCATCTTTCTAAAAATTACCAAATAATCACTAAAAACGACATCTATTATGTCTTCCAGTGTAAAACTCATTGTAAAAAGTAGTAATATTTACGTTTTCTGGGGGAAAGTACTCACTTTTACATTTTCTTGAGGAAAAATCTATTTTACTCACATTTACGCATGTGTACGAGTAAAGAAAAGTATTTTACATTTTCTATACTTTTTGGTGAGTAAAAAATAAATACTTACATTGACATATACTTTTGAAAGTTCAGTAATTCTAACAACTCTGCATTTTTGACATTAAGCAACTGAATCGATGTGCAGTTTTTCTTGCTATTTACCTACACCAGGTGATGACGATAACTTCGAAAAAATAATTATGCAAAATAGAAAAAAAATGAAAACCCATTTACCACTATTAGAAATTAGTCATGGAGTAAACATTTGTAAATTGCCCACTCAAATTAGTCTTTGGTTGTTTGAACTGCGATAGTGATCACATTCCAAACAGATTTCTTAGAGCTATTTAAATACAAATATTTTTATATTTATTGTGCCAAACTGCAAAAAGGTGCGGCGGGGTTCAAAACGTTCAAAATTTTCACTCTGAAAAAATAACCCCCGGGGGTAATTCGAGGAATTACGGTATATACTTTATTTAATAAACATTTGTTTGTTTGTTTCCTTTTTGGTCTTGAAAGCAACACAAAGCCCATTGCCCATAATTTCGCACGTCAAACGTAAGGACTAATTCTCTACGCGCACTTAAATTTATTGTGTGAAAATAATCGCAAAAACGCCGCGGAACAGGTTTTATACTCTCACAAATCAATAGATCTTATGTTCCCACTACTAGTGATGGAAAAGCGCCAGTGCGCGCGCCATGGCGCTAAAATGCATAGGCGCCATTAACCCCCCACACACTAGTTGACATCGACACCAAATGTCAACTGGTTCCAATCCCAATTCCAAACTTGCATATGAACGTCGTTCGATGGCTTGTCACCACGCTTTGAGTTGGGATCGGAACCAGTTGACATTTTGTGTCGATGTTAATCAGTGTGTGTGGGGCAATTGACGGCAATCCTTGAAAACAACATGCTATTCTCACCAGCATTCACATGGTGCCAAGAAATAACCAATCGTATAAATTTAATACAGGGTTTTCTTGCCTAGGCATTATTGGCTCTTGGCGCCAGTAACGATCAAGGGCCAGTTCCGCAAATTGAAAAGTGAGAAGTAAAATGGCAAAAGCAAAGTGAATTGTGAAGAAAATGGCAAAAGTGAAGTGAATTGAGAAGTAAAATGGCAAAAGCGAAGTGAATTGTGAACTAAAATAGCAAAAGCGAAGAGAAATTACTTTTTATTTTTATTTTTTAACTTCGCTTTCACCAATTTACTTGCCATTTCACCTCACATTTGCCTATTTACTTCTCAGTTCTCAATTTGCCGAACTGTCACCTGGTCCTAAAAACGTATAGCAGTTGTGACTAGGGTGTCAAAAGATTTTTTTTACGGAAAACGGAAACGGAAACGGAAAAATATTTTCAGTGGCCGGAAAACGGAACGGAAAACGGAAAAAAAATTGCACTTGGCGGAAAACGGAAACGGAAACGGAAAAAAAATTTCAGCGGCCGGAAAACGGAAAAAGAGGCCGGAAAAACGGAAACGGAAAAATTAAATTTGCACAGAAATGGAAAAACTTGCTGAAATTTTGCTGGAAAACGGATAAAATTTGCATAAATTTTGCTGGAAAAGGGGAAAAAATCTGCAGTAATTTTGCTGGAAATGGAAAAATTTTTACATCATTGACAATCTGCATGAATTTTTACCAGTTTGGCTGATCAGAAAACAGAAAGTTGAGCCAGAAAAAGGTAAAATGAGGCGGAAAAATGGAAAATTGAGGCAGAAAATGGAAAAAAAGGTGGAAAAACTGGAAATTGAGGCGGAAAACGGAAAAAAGGCGGAAAAACTGGAAATTGAGGCGGAAAACGGAAAATGAGCCGGAAAAACGGAAACGGAAAAAAAAGTTGCCGGAAAACGGAACGGAAAACGGAAAAAAAATTTCAGCAGCCGGAAAACGGAACGGAAAACGGAAAAAAATTGCCTGCGGAAAACGGAAACGGAAAACGGAAAACGGAAATTTGACACCCTAGTTGTGACACTACTTTTACATGCATAGCGCCACTGGCGCCAAAACTAGGCACTTTTACCATCACTAGTTCCGATTATATTTACCCTGCGCGTTCGATGACGCATTTCAAATCACAATGGGGAGTTTGTTAGACGGAACTGAATAACAGTTCAGGACTTATTCAGTAGACAAATTTACTTCCCAGAAAAAGGAACGAATATAACCAAAAGCTTAAATAAAAACACAAAATTACATTAAAATTAAATTCCCTTATAAATAAATATGTCCTTCAAAAAACCTGGCACCATGTCTGGTAAGTTGCAAACTTTATAGTAGTCACTGGAAACTTTCCAATGCCAACATGTGACTTGAATTTTCCAGGCACTTATCTATCATTGTTTCTACTATCAATAATCGGTGCAGCAATGACACAGCAGGCAAACTTGGGCAAGAGCCAATTTTCAAGTAATCCAATTTTACGGTACTCAGCCCAGAACTCGCTCAGACTCACACCGGAACAGGAGGGTGGGTGACTTTTTGAAAGAATTTTGCTCATAGGTTGGGCGACACCTTTTAAAAGTGATTCGATTTGCGGTACTCGATAAGTACCGGTAAATGGTGAACATTAACGTTGGCGTTTTTCCGTGCAGTGGGATGAAGTTACCGTACCGTTTCCCGGCACTTTCCGAAGAGGGGGGGACAAAAGTTATCGGAAATTACCCGTACCGCATGGTTAGGGTTGGCCGATGTTTTTTTAAAAACGTTTTATTTGAAAAAACAACGTTTTTTATTTTAAAAAACACGAGGTCCGAAACGTTTTTTTAACATCGGTCGAAATTTATTGTACTAAGCACTAAGTATTCTGCAAAATTTTTGCGCGCTTGCGCGCAAAAATTTTGCAAAATACCTAGTGCTTAGTACTAAAAATTTCGGCCGATGTTTTTTTTAAAAAAAAAACATTTCGGACGTCATGTTTTTTTTTAAAAAAAACGTTGTTTTTTTTAAAAAAACGTTTTAAAAAAAACATCGGCCAACCCTAGTAACAACCTCCTTTTATTACCTTGTTTGATCACTATTCCGTGCCAAACTTCACTTGAAGTCACAAACATTCGACTATAAGGCGATATACGACCTTGTCGACAAAAAATGGACATTTTTGACACAAATCACCACTTATAATGCTATCCCATGGCTCCACGGCCATTATATGGTCATATATAACATCACAGAGTATTGTCACTTGTCTGATATACCCAGGGACGTAGCCAGGATTTTTGAGCGGGGGGGCGGATTGTATACGGAGCTCGGCGAACGGGGGCCCCTAAATTTGACCCCTGTGGTAAAGGAATGGCGCCTTGGCGCCAGCGCCATTCGTAGGCGCGATGCCAAGGCGCCATTGGCGTTGGCATTGGCGCCAAATAGTGCTGTACTTGTAGGTATTTTACATACATATACAGCGACGGGGGCGAATTTGCAGTGCTTTTTTGGTCCTAAACCACAGGTATAACTAAAATATACTGTGCGACGCCGAAATGCGCGCTTGCGCGCAAATTTTTCAGGATTGGCGACAAAATCGCTTTACGGAAGCACCATTTCGGGTATATTTTCTTGTCCGACCCGGGAAGGGGGGGGGCGGCCGCCCCCCCCCCCGCCCCCCCTGGCTACGTCCTTGGATATACCTATATATATTGACACAGGGCCATATCTAGGAGCTTTTAAAAAAACGTGTTTTTTTAGAACATGGAGTTAAAAAAACGTTTTTTTCCTACCCTACGCATGGTACCATTTACTTTTTTCCGTACACTTTGACGCAGCCTCAGGTTCAGGGGTCTCCAAGATTTTGGCCCTCCGTGGGGTTGAATAGATAGCAAATCGCTCCTACGGAGGGATAGGTAGCTGAAACTTTATCTGGGGGAGGGGGGAGGGGGGCTTTTTGAGTTTCTTGAAAAAACGACTTTTTTGAAAAAAAACGAAGTTTAAAAAACCAAGTCGTTGAAAAAAAACACGTTTTTCCATCCCTATTCCATCCTCAACCCTGATGCGCCCTTACAGGACTGATCAGTGAAACTAGGAGGAAATATCGGGAAGCGGGGATGATCGGCGCTCCGGAAGTGGTCCAGCTCAATCAGAACTTGATCAGAGCTATCGGCGGCAAGAAAATTCTGGATGTGGGTGAGTGAAACGTAAATTTGAATATTTACTCGCGGCCGAAATTTTCAATGCCAATCGACACCGGATAATGGCTTTTCACACTAATTGGTATGGTTTGTTTTTCCTTGGAACTCGCAAAATCTCGCCCCGTACTCGAAATCTCAACTAAAATTGTGGCCACACAAGCTAGTTTTCAATCGAAATTATGAAAACTCGTAAATCAGCATGGAACGCATTTGAGTTTTCCAGTTTTTCACACTGGGGGGGGGGGGTGTCAACTGGTTTCGACGTCAATTCAGATTCTAGTTGACGGGCCGTAGGCCACCGTAGGTCAAATTGAAAATCGTTCGGCCACCGGTCAACCAAAATCCGACTGAAAACCAGTCGGCCCATCCAATTTCATCGTCAACTCACGCGTGTATGGCAATTCTAACAGCCGCACAGTTTAAATTTTTCACTTTCAATTGGGGTTCAACTTTTCGGGATTGACTTTTCGGGATCGGGATCGGAGTCACGGGATCGGGATCGGGATTTTAGAATTTTCGGGATCAGGATCGGGATCGGACCTTTGGGATCGGGACCGCGCAATCCCGAAAATCTTCGGGATTCGGGATCGGGATCCCATTCAAACCCTACTTTCAATCCAACACCACCCCCCCCCCAGGAACATTCACGGGCTACAGCGCGCTGGGCGCCGCATTGGCCACGCCCGCCGACGGCACCGTGATCGGCATGGACGTCAACCCGCAGTACTTCGAGAACACCGGCAGGCAGTTCGCCCAGCGCGCAGGCGTAGAGCGCAAGATCGATATGAGGTACAAGCCGGCTACTGACACGTTGAGTGAGTTGGGGCTTTTTTGTGAGGGGGGTGGTTTGAGGTGGTGTTTTGGTGCTATGCACTGTAGTTGACGAGCCGTCAATTGATATCGGTTGTCGTCAACTGAATTCCCTATTGAAGGTGTTTCAAAATCATATGAGAAAGATTTGATAATTTCAAAAATATCAAATTTTATGATTCTTATTGACAAAAATCCAATTTACATTTCAATGCGCTTTGATTCAACTGAAAATTCAATTGACAACCAACATCAGTTGACGCCACGTCAACTGACGTGAGCAGGGCCACCGCGGCTAGTTGACTACTTCTTACCACCAACAACCCTCGCAGGGGAGCTACTGAACCAGGGCACAGCGGGCACATGGGACTTTTGCTTCATTGACGCAGATAAGTTCAACTATGATAACTACTACGAGCTGTGTTTGCAGTTGCTTCGTCCCGGTGGATTTATCAGCGTCGATAACGTGAGTGCAAATATCCACGCGCACGAGTTTGCGGCCAAAATTCTGGCAACTGATTTTTGGACGCATTTGCGTTTACTAGAATGAGGAGTCCGTCAACTGTCGTTGACGGTAATCGGAAATGATTCATCTTGCCGACGCACACTAGGGCTCAAACGGGATTGACTTTTCGGGATTGGTTTTGTATGTTTTCGGAATAGGGATTGGGGTTTCGGGATTCAGGATCGGGATCCCGTTTGGACCCTAGTTTCATACTGAAATTTTAGGAATTTAGTAATCTCCTTAATCAGCTTTGAAATCATTTAAGTTCACTGGAATGAGTTATTTCTAACCTGCGTCAATCGTAGTTGACGAACATATAATTCTGTTAAATTTGAATGCTGTTCACAGCTGATTTGAGTTTACTAAATTGATACTGTACAATTCTCAAAACTAGTGTGCCTAGTCGCTATTCTGGTGAACCGTTTAAATGCGTTTAAAACCGATTTATCAATTTCAAAAATTTCAGCCGCAAACAAACGTGCAAACAAGTGTGCAAACAAGACCACACTACGCCATAAATTCGAACCCTTCGCCCTAAATTCGAACCCAACGCCCTAAATTCGAACCCAACGCCCTAAATTCGAAGCCAACGCCCTAAATTCGAACCCAACGCCCTAAATTCGAACCCAACGCACTAAATTCGAAGCCAACGCCCTAAAGTCGAACCCTACGCCCTAAATTCACACCCTATGCCCTTAACCGGCCAAATTCAGGCGCTCTGGGGCGGCTCGGTGGCGCAAACGGCACCCGAACGAATGGACCGGGACACGCGCGCCCTACACGATTTGAATGTGAAAATAGGGCGCGACCAAAGGGTTTATCCTAATTTGCTGCCATTCGCTGATGGAGTTATGCTGGCTTTGAAAAAGTGATCTGGGGCGTTATTTGTATTTATATTTATGAAACAGGGATCTAAGCTGGTGTCGAAAATAGTAGGAGTTTTGTAGGGCGCGGAGGTATCTTTTTCGTCGAGAATATTTTTTTGTACTTTTTTGACCAAAACAATATAAATTCCGCATATAAATATTCCGCAAATCACTAAAATCGTAAAATAGGTAAAATCGAGCCAAGTTTGTGTAAAAGGAACAGTTCTTGACATTTGGGCGGGTGGAAATGCAACCCAGCACGTAATGCAATGTGAATCCGCATCAAATAACATGAAATTTATCCAGTATGTTGCATGCAAAAAAATTCTCTAAACACAACCTTGACTAATAAATGCATACCTATCTGTAAATTTGTAAAAAAGAGGTTACTTGCAAGCGTCAAACGTCACTTTACAGGGTGTATTATTTAAGCAGCGGGCACTATCCACGCACAGCGGAAATACGCCTTTTACCAGAAATTAAAACTTCAACCCAGCAGAAAAAAACCAAATAACTGAGGTCGTCAATGTAAAGGACCTTTCCGGAAAACGGAAAAAGGAGAAAGAAAACATTGAAACCAGAAAACGGAAAAAGTTGAAAAATTTGCGGCAGAGAATAGGAAAAAAAGAAGAAAAACGGAAATTTCCGGTTAAACCCAATTGTACCCACTAACCCGCTGATTCCAACGAAAACGAGCCACGCATCCAGCAGCTTAGCGGATGGCCGCGCCGTTCTGAAAAAGTGAATTGAATGATTTGCACCAAATTCCAAAAATTTACGATTGCAAAATTTCCTGGCCAAATTTTGAATGGCTCTGGCGAATAGATATGAAAATGCAATATCGATTTGACGTTGAAAAAGTAACATTTGAGTCAATGATTTTGTGGGAAAATTGTTGTCGAAACAAATTAAAACGAAAAAAATCTACGGCAGCTGCCAACTCCGCAAGTGACGAGAAAAGTGTTAAGTGATAAGTGAAGTCACAAGTGACAGGTAAATGGACTGCGAAAATCTCTAAATCAAAGTAAATTTGTAAATCCGGTTGTTACTTGACATGTCACTATAAACTAATGTTCGAACGATATGACTTTTCGATATCGACATTCGATAATCGATATATTTTTTCTGAAACTCGATATTCGATATCGATACGATATGGAACCTCGATATCGATATTCGATATTCAATATTATAAAATGGTCGATATTCGATATTCTATATTGCTATTTGCTTTTGGTATAGCAAGGCAAATTTCAAGCAGCATATTGTATTGTAATGTGGTTGCACACATGGTTAATCACCTCTTTACTGAAATGTGAATGGTACAAGTGATTTTAAAAAGGTTTACATCAGTCAAAACTAGGGTTCAAAAGGGATTGACTTTTCGGGATCGGGATCGGGATTGTTTTTTTTGTGATTTCGGGATCGGGATCGGGATTGGCCCTTCGGGATCGGGATCGGGATATGCTTTTGAGACTTCGGGATCGGGATTGACCTTTCGGGATCGGGATTGGGATTTTCAAAATCTCGGGATCGGGATTGGCTTTTTCAAATTTCGGGATCGGGATCGGGATTGAGGTTTCGGGATCGGGGTCACAAAATCTCGAAATTTCTCGGGATTCGGGATCGGGATCCCGTTTGGACCCATCCCGAATTTAGCACTCCAACAAAAATGACATAAAATATAAATATTGTACTTCTACTCACCAAATAAAATACTATAAGTAAATCAGATCAATCACAAATACCTCAAAATGGAAATAATAACTTTAATTAGGGACACAATACAGGTTCGATATATCGAAAAATGGTCGATATTCGATCTTTTTTCAAAATTTTCGATATCGATATTCGATATTTTTTCAAAATTTTCGATATCGATATTCGATACAAAAATTGGTCGATATCTGATATTCGATACTATATATCGTTTGAACCCTACTGTAAACCCATGACACTGTCACTGTTCTGACACTATCACCTCACTTAACCTCTCTCAACCCCCCCCCCGCACCTATGATGCAAGCTCCAGTGGAACAGCGCGGGCAATATGAACGCGAGCAGGGTGCAGCAGGTGGCGCCGATGAGCGCCATCAAGTCGGCGAACGAGGGCACCAGCGCCACGATCACCACCGTCGCCAGCACCAGACACAGTCGCAGTATGCGCTGGGGGGGGTGGTGTGGGGGTTGGGGGGGGGGGGGGTTATTTGCGAGGTAGTGGTTTGGTTGAGTAGAAATTGGGGATGGCAAAAAGATTTTTACATGGTCCCGTTTTTAGAACGTATTTTAAAGTACAGGATGGCCCAGGTCAGGCGCACGGTTTGAATTGGCTTCCACCGAGTCAATTTTGAAGAAAACTGTTCAAATTTGGAATGGGAGTAGATAAATGTACCCTATGCGTGGTTTCATATCGCCAAATTTCATGTCGGAACGTGAAGCACAGTTTCATACATGTTTTAACGTCAGGTGCACAGATTCAATCATCCACCAAAGCACCTATTCTTCATAAAAATGGTCCAAATTTGGAATGGCAGTAGACAAATGTATGCCATTTAGTATGTTAAGTGCACACATTCATATTGCTAAATTATCACCTTCATCACATCATATGCGAAACAACATCACTCCACATAACCACCGCCATTATCAATGAAATTATGCAAATGATTAAGCAATTTTGTTTCATCTCCACAAACCATGCCGCTACAAGGAAGCACTGCTGATTTGTCAGCTTGAC
>CAXIWS010000099.1:0-58000 GCA_964036195.1 Sphaerolaimus hirsutus
ATTGTCGTCTGAAACGTACGCAGACGTCGAAAATGCAACAAAAATCGCCATTTATAAGACTCTAAAGACTTGTATAAGTGTGTAGACGTATAACCACTGTTCTCACATAACAGAGTCATCGTTTTTAACGTGTGTTTTGCATTACCCAGATGACAAACCGCAGCCTTTGTCATTTACGTGCTCTATACACTAAATTTGGGGGGGGGTATTTCGAGGGGGGGGTTTATAAGTTCATAGTGTCCATTTTGAGGGGGGGTATTTCGAGGGGGGGGTATTTCGAGGGGGGGGTATTTCGAGGAAATACGGTAGACAAAGTGGTGTGAGTGGATGTATACGTTTCATCCAATTTTTATCAGATGCGTGTAACGGATCAGAAGCTAAGCATGATAGACCGGTGAACTTGCAAACTCGTAAATCAACAGATTGAAATTATCGGAATTCCGTTGTCGTCCGCTTCAAGAAAACATATATTGGAAAATCTATTTGATGTGCATTCATTGTTTTGTCGAATGAGAATTTTCAAAGTGTTTGAATTGAATATCACGTGTGAGTACGATTTTTGCACAAAAGTTGGTTGCTAGTCTCATTTTTGCTGATTACATCCTGGGTAACATGAATAAAGAAGTGAATGTGTGCACTACAGTGCTGGATAAGCATTTTTAGCACACGCAGGGTATTCTACTCGCTTTTTTATTCTGGCGCCATTGGCGCCTGGCGCCCTTCTTTTCAATTTGCGCCATGGCGCCCTTGGCGCTTGGCGCCCTCTTTCCGTGGCGCCCTTGGCGCCTGGCGCCCACTTTCCAAATGGCGCCATGGCGCCCTTGGCGCTTGGCGCCCTTTTTCTGTGGCGCCCTTGGCGCTTGGCGCCCAGTTTCCGAATGGCGCCATGGCGCCATTGGCGCCTGGCGCCCTTTTTTCTGGCGCTTTTCCATCACTAGTGTATGTGCATACATAAGGTATGCAGGTATTTATAGTGTATAAATATGTACATAGTATTCAAGTTTAACGATGAAATAAGTATCCAAAAATATTGGTGTCCGCATCTCCTGGTGGTTTCAACAATATTAGCAACTGTGATCGAAGTGTTGAGGAGTGTCCACCAGGGTCTGCTAGCACACACAATTGAGCTGAGGGCTCCTCACCTCCCAAGCTGTCAAAGGTATTGGTCACCCATTTGGAACTACCTCCAGTGAATAAATGAAAAATTTTCCAATACATGACAAAACATATGCAAAACCAACATTTGATAAGAAAACCACTGTTTCAACAGTAAAATGCTGTAAAATGCAACTTTCTGTAAAACAACTCAAGTTTTTACCAAAAAAAACTTGATTTTTTATCAAAAAACTTGGGTTTTTACTAAAAAAATTTGAGTTCTTATCAAAAAACGTCAGTTTTTACCAAAAACTCAAGTTTAAAAAAAAACAGAAATAAAACACAGAAACTCAAGTTTTTTTTTCGTGAAAAAAACTCAAAACACAGATATTAATTTTTGAAAAACTCAAAATACAGAAAGTGATTTTGAGAACTCACCCATCGTTGGCGATTACAGCTTGGGCGTAAAATTGATTTTGGGTGTAAAATTAATTACAGATAAATGGATAAAGATTCGACACTGTTATTTCAGTCAAAGAATGCTTAGATGCTTGTGTCCAAAGCTCATGAGTTTATTTAAATCGTACTGGGAGTTATCAATTTTAGCAAAAATTTTTCAATTATGCGCTGTAGGTTGCGTAAAATTAAAAAAATTTGTGACAAAATCCATAACTTCTAGTACAATTAAAATAAACTGATGAGCTTTGGACACAAGCAACATCTGCATGTGCACTTTCTTTGACTGAAATTACAACGCCATATCTTTATCCATTCACCTGTAATCAATTTTACGCCCAAAAATTAATTTTACGCCCAGTCAATTTTACGCCCAAGCTGTAATCGCAGCATAACAAGTGTACACATTACAAATCCAACCATACAAACAAAATCTACCGATTGTGGCAATCATTGCAAGTGTTCAACAGTCCAAATCAGTCCAGAGATGGCTGAGTTATTGAGCTTCAAAGTCAATCAGCCAGATCGGCCATGTAAAATGACCACTTTTTCAGACGCCCCTTATCTTCGGACTGGGGAAATATTATCACTATGATCTGACTCACAAACCTTTTTTAGGTTGTAAATCTATTACCTATGGCGTAAAACAACCCGCCATCCAAACACGTTTGGACGTGCATTACATTGCATCACATTTTTAGTGTACATCCGCATGTCCTGGAAAGTGGCAGATTTCGACCCCCTGAAATACTGCCGGCGCCTTTCTAGGCGCCCCACTTCTTTTGGCTGGTGCTAGCACCGAAGGGCACCAGCGAAAATAGGCACCGCACCGGCACCAGTGCTATTTTGAAAAAAAACAAGGTGGCACCTCTGAAAATCACGAGGGCACCGCACCAGCACCGGTGCTGCTGCTGGTGCCCTGCGGTGCCCAGCACCTGGGCACCGGTGTCTAGGTGCCTTTACATCACTATTTATAACAACTCTGATTTCCTCTAGGGCATGGGCACAAGAGTCGATTCAGGGGTCTCCTGGATTTTTGCTCTCCAGAAGGATAAACAGCTGAAAAAATTGTTCTTCTTATTGGGGGTGTGTTTGCTACGCCGGTGTTCAATCTATACGTGATTTTTCGAAGTACCCCTCCGCTTGAATTACCCCTCCCCCCTCAAAATACCCTCGAGTCGTTCCGAGCCGAGGAAGAAATAACCCCCTCTAAATACCAAACGCCTAGCATCTATGTAGCATATATACATGATGTATTTTTTGGAGACAAAATGCATTGCAGCTACACATAACTAAAAGGATATGAAATGATTACACAACTTTTACTGTGGCGCCGTATTTCTTGGATGGCACCATGGCTACTGTGGCGCTTGGAGCCCTTTCTCTGTGGGGCCTGTGGCACATCTCTCGAAATATACCCCAGGGGTGTTATTATTTAGCCAGCAAATTTGAGTGGTGGCTCATTCAAGGGAGGTATTTTTTCATCAGAAACTTTTGCGGAGGATCGTAGTGAAGAATAGGCCAAAACATATCCAAAACTTGGAATAAATAATAACAAACAGGATATATTTGTACATAAATATAAATGGATATCTATTATGTATCTAGGGTTTGAAACTCGAGTTTTTTGTAACTTACGTTTTTTTTTTTGTTTTTTTTTGGATATCTATTATGTCACAAACACCAAATTTTGATGATCGAGTCAGCGAGTCGAATCAGGTGAGTAAGTGAATATCGGGTCAAGTCTTAACAAAAATCTCGAGTCTCCATGTTCACTTTCTCGATGTTGCCATTAGTGATGTTAAAGGCACCGGGAAAAATGGTACCGCACCGCACCGGCACCTTTCCCATCGCGTGAAAAGGGCACCTGGCACCCTGGGGCACCGGCCAGAAAATGGCACCGCACCGCACCGGCACCGGTGCCATTCCGAAAAAAATGGCACCGGCACCTAAGGGCACCGGAGGGTTGCCGGTGCTAGCACCGAAAGGCACCGCACCGGGTAAAATTTTGTGTAGTGATGTTAAAAGTGCCAGGACCTTTACGGGGAGCGCCAAAAGCGCCCTGGCACTTTTCCATCCCCCAGCAGCAAAATCTGTGGCGCCAGGGCAGAATGCCGCCAACTTCAACGAAATGGCACCTGAAGCCAAAATAGTGATGGCGCTTTTTGTGTTGGCGCCAGCACCAACGCCATGCGCTTTCGCAGGCGCCAGGTGTACTCGGCGCCAGGACCAGGACTTTGATTGATTTTAACAACATTGCTCCTTTTTACACGTCGGAATCACTTTTATCCGACTCAGAATCAATCATTGTTTTGTTTAAAATCACTAGTTTTTACGTTTGTCAAAAGAAAATCAATAAAAAGTGGCTGTGGGCGCATGTTCAACGTGAGTTTGATTGGGTCACTTTTTAAATGAACACACATGTCCTGGAATAAACGGCATTGCACGCCCTTGAAACCCTGCCGGTGCCTTGCCCGGTGTCCCACTTTTTCTGGCCGGTGCTAGCACCTAAAGGCACCCTCGAAAATAGGCACCGCACCGCACTGGCACCGGTGCTATTCTGAAAATATGGCACCGGCACCGGCAGGGCACCTCTGAAAATTGCGAGGGCACCGCACCAGCACCGGTGCTGGTGCCCTTCGGTGCCCAGCACCGGGGCACCGGTGCCTCGGTGCCTTTACATCACTAGTTGCCATAAATAAAGTTACAAAGTAAAACCAGCATTGGGATGGAAAAATGATATTCTTTTAAGAAAAAACATGGAAGAAATGCCATACCTTAACCAGCCAGCAAATCACATGTAAAGAAAATTTCAGGCAAGGAATGGAAAGCAACTTCCCTTGTAAGAAACAAGTATTTTTTTGTATTTTCTCGATGCAGACATGGGTCATCTATTTTAGGTGGTGTGTATTTGAAGGATGGTGTGTGTGTTTCATGTGTAGAATTTGACTACAAAAAAAAGCTTGAGTTTAAACATCATTCAATAAATATGCTAAGCCAGTTGATGAGATGTCATGCATGTGCGGTGAACATGCGTGCTTTTGTGCGCAATTTTAGAAAAATGTGTTAACAAATTCATATCAAAATTGATTTTTTTTACATGATTCATCGGGGAACCCTGACATGAAATTTGGCAAAATTTCAAGTCGAGTCAGGCATTAAACCTAGAGTCTCAAGTCGGGGCCATATTTTTCACGTTGAGCCGGCACCCAATTTTGCCCTCAAGTCACAACTCGAGTCGAGTCGAGTCGACTCAAGTCAAGTCATGTTCGAGCCCTAGATATGTATAGCTGCACGGACTAGATGTGTGGCTGCTGTGCAATTTGGCTGCAATAAATACATCATGTACATCTAGGGTGTCAACAAAAACTTTTTGGCGGAAAACGGAAATGGAAACGGAAAAAAATTTGCACTTGCCGGAAAGCGGAAACGGAAACGGAAAAAAAATTCCACCTGCCAGAAAACGGAAAACAGAAAAATGAAAGCCCGGAAAACGGAAACGGAAACGGAAAAATTTGCTGAGATTATGCCGGAAACAGAAAAAAATTGCTGAAATTTTGCCGGAAACAGAAAAAAAATTGCAGAAATTTATCCAGAAATCAAAAAATTTGCTTAAATCTTGCTAGAAATAGAAACAATTCACATAATTGAGAACCTGCATGCATGTTTACCAGTTTGGCTGAAACAGAAAACAGAGAATTGAGCCAGAAAAGGAAAAACGTTGGAAAAACAGACAATTGAGCCAGAAAACGGAAAAAAAGCGGAAAAACTGACATTTTAGCCGGAAAACGGAAAATGAGCCGGAAAAACGGAAACGGAAACGGAAAGAAAATTTAGCAGCCGGAAAACGGAAACGGAAAAAAATTTGCCTGCGGAAAGCGGAAAAGGAAAACGGAAAACGGAAAGTTGACACCCTATGTACATCGCATTTAGATATTCACGGTTTACCGTATTTCCTTGAAATACCCACCCCCCTCGAAATACCCCCCCCCCAGATTGAGTGTAAAGAGAACGTACATAACAAATACTGCAGTTTGTGTTCTGCGTAGTGCAGAACACATGTTAAAAAAATGTCGGAATCACGTTAAAACAGTGTTTATACCATCTACGTACTAATATTAGTCTACATAACCTTATAAATGGCGGTTTTTGTTGTATTTTTCGACGTCTGCGACTGCGTACATTTCAGACGACAATTTCGTACTGGGATTTAAAAAATTTTCTTGTGAAAAAATCACCCCCCCCCCTCGTTTAACCCCCCCCCCCTCTCGGGACCACTATGAAACAATAAACCCCGGGGGGTATGCAGAGTTGTTAAAATACCGGTATTTTTGGAAAGTGTAAGTGTAAGCGTAAATACACTTTCCAAATTTTGAGTATGGATACAAAAAGTGTAAGGTATTTTAAAAATACCTAGGAAAGTGTAAAAAAAAGTGTAAGTGTAAAAATTTTTTTTAGAAAAAGCTCTCACTGTTGAGCATTAGAAATCACCACTATTTTTACCTTTAGATCAATTTATTTGTCATTTTCATGCATTATTTCACATTTTACTGCCTTTTATGAAACATTTCAGACTGTAACAAATACTGTAGTGGTATGAAGTTCCCTAATAATGGCACCTTTTCAGTGTTGATATTTTACTGATTAAGCAATGCGATACACACTGTTTAAATGCAAGAATGGACATGCAGCAAATGTCAATGCAAAAGCCAGTTGACTTTGTGTCCAGCTGGTGAATTTCCATTGATCTTGTCCTTTTTACAAAAGTTTGATGAAACTGTAGAGTACTGATCAAAGGTTGGAGATCAAACACTAGTTTGTACATTTGCCATATTTTCTACATTCAATGCATAACTGCATGTGTGCACTGTGCAGTTATTTTTTGTACATGACCCTATTTTATGCTTTCTCAAAAGCGTAGAACAGGGCCATCTGAAAGAAAAAAATACACTTTCTGTACCTGGGTATTTTGCTCAGGAAAGTGTAAAAAAAGTGTATGGGTGTTTTATGAAAGTGTAAGTGTAAGTGTAAATATAAATATGTAGGTGGAAATATGGCTAGCCAATCATGCGTAAAAACGTAATGACAATTTTGTGCAGACACTCCGATGACTCGAGGACGACCATGTGTGACCAAATGATGGCCCGCGGTGCACAGGGAAGTCACAGTGAACGTGCGGTTCGCTGTGCACTGCAAATCCGCCAACAAAGCCGCAGCCCCAGGACGGTACGCCCGAATGGACACTACTGCGGCCATGATTTTATTAAGTATTTTTCTTTTCCGTTAATTACGTAACTACTTCCCGTGTGATGTTAATTTTTTCATTTCCTGTTTTATTAATTAAGCTAATTAAGTTACCCGCATTTTAAGTTAATTAAGTGATTACTTTTGTTTTCTAAATGCACTTTCCAAAATATAATTTCGAATGTTAATTCTTTTTTCGGTTTTCATCAAGTTTACATATTTGGTCAAAAGGGTGCAGTGTCTGGGAATGGGTTAGAAAAGCTTTGAAGTTTCCTGTTAAGCTAAAAGGTGTCGACTCTGTTAAACACCTTGGCGCCCCGATAGATAACATTCAGAAAATTCCCCGACCAAGTGCAATTTTTATTTAGGACTAGGTAATGGGTGGAAAAGTGGCTAAACGGCAATTATTGTCAACATGCGACTGCAAGACACATGCAGAGCACCATTTACAGTGAAGAGCACAGCAGTGCCGATTAATTATTTCCATCACCCAGGGTGATTGGTGAACTCATAGGTGCTAGTGTCTTTGTAGCGTGTGTTCAGGCCCAAAGTTCCAACCCTTACCTGGCAATGCAATAACCTTGAACAAACCCCCGCAAATGAGCGTTCTTTCTGTGGCCTTGGTCGGGCGCGTTATAAAATATTTTTCACCTAAAGGGGCGCAGGTTGATAACACGTGTCACACCACCTGCTCTAAAATGTACCGTAACCCTTGAATAGAAACCCAGTTTATGACACTCACCTCTGAGATAATTTGTATTTTAATTGTGTCATTGTTAATTACAGTTATTTCACGTTTGCATCCTTTTTATTTAATTATTTACTTTCCCGCATTTAATTAATTTGCTCGTGCCTTGTACGCTACGTTAATGGTTTTCCAGTGATCATTGATTTCGCCTTATACTTCTCTCATTACGGTTAATTGTTGTGTCTCAGATTTAGTATTCATTTCTATTATGGTAGATTTTTGGTGATTATAAAACGCGCTGATTTTACATTTTTTCACCCACTAGAGGCTATACGACTCACTTGAGCTATTGTGAAATTGACTCTGATTATATCGCTAAATAAAGTTCCCGTGAATCCAACTTGGTCCCCCTGAAGCATACTAACTGCTTGAATTTTAATTTGAATTTTTATTAATTACGGCTTTATTTTATTTACGGCTTATTAACAAGTAATCGAAGTAAACCGCCAGCTGCAGTTACGAAAAGGATTGGTAAGTTGCCGTGTCCGTCCTCGGGAACTGTCAGGACCCCAAGGGGTACTGGCGCTGTTCCTGATTTGCGTGTAAAATCCCCGTACCATAAAAACAAACATTTATCTAATTACGCACGCAATTAAAAGCGCAAAGGGACCGGAATTTACAATTCTCCGCCGCGGCAAATTCGACAAGTGGCGTATTTTTGTGGTAAAAACGGAAACTAGTAAAATTAGTAAAAACGTAAAATATCTGACAACTGGTAGCGTAGCGAGTGGTTTCCTAAGCAAGCCATAAAGTTTTCTGTCTGGGGCGCCTGATCAACGCCTCTACAAAAAACGGCTTCACGGATAATGAATCACCCCAAAGGGAATTGAGATCGAGGGGGCCAGCAAGCTTACAAGGGGACACTATAGAGCAAGTTTGGCACGCTGCGTTGGAGAAGCAAAAACAAGCACGAAGGCGCGCGCGACAACAAAAGGCTGGGCAAGAAGTGGATGCACAACTTGCTGCAGCTGAGAGTCAAGCAGAAGACAGTGAGTCGAACGATTTGGTTAACCCTGAAACAGACGCGCCGGAAGCGCTAGAGGAGAGTGAAAGTCAACGCTGGTCTGGACAGACAGCTAAGGATACACCGGTAATCAGGTTATCAACGGTTGAAGGCGCAGGGCCTGCGCCAGACAGTTTTAGTCAGTGGAAAACGCCAGCTGTACCGGCAGCGGCACGGCAGCTAACGTCCAGCGCAGAAGCTGAAGAAGCGCCTGGGACAAGTAGACAAGCTGCAGGAAAGGAAGCAGGAAAGACAGGTAAGTGGTCTAAGCTTTGAAGGACATTGGGTTGGAGCGCGGGCAGCTCATCCATATCGCCTGGAGTGCGATCGGGTTCTGAAGTCGGTTCAGACGGATACGTTAGTGACAGCGAGCCTCTAGGGCAGCCGTCGATCCAACGTGATTATCCCTTGATTGCAGCTGAGCTTGGAGCTACTGCAGATCAATTTCCCGTGATTGAAAATACCGTAGCGGAACTACTGGAGACAGCGGCGCAGAGTGGAGACACTTCCCCGGCGCTGCAGTTGAGCCCACCGAAGAGCACTTCGACGCCAAGGGACGTGTCAGGCAACAGCAGTTGGAACTTATCGAGCGACCAGTCGAGATCGCAGAGCGCAACTGCAAGGGCCAGACGCCAGTTAATTAAAGCCGAAACCTCAAGTAATCCCCCCGTGATAATTATTAGCAGTCCCGCAAGCAGAATGACAAACAATGGAACGAACCAGACGGCGGCCCAGGCGTTGGAAGATAGATACGCAAATGTCATTAATACGGATTCAATTTATCAAGCTACCATAATTGATCTTGACCCGGTGCAAGTAACGCCGTCCTGTGCGCAATGGACACCTAAAAAAGCATGTGAAGCTGCAAAGAAATGGGCAAACATGATGAGTCAGGCGAGACCGGTTGGTACATTTTCACAGAATGGTGAAGCAGGGGACTTGCGCATGGTGGCACTAATTAATACTGCTATGAATTTATGGGGAAGTGACCCAGTGGCCGAGGTACCTAGGGTGGAACATTATTTGAGGGAATTCGAAGCGCACCATAGTTTACATAGCGACGATGTAGCTGATCTGGCGACTGCGTACCAACAGTATAATCAAGCCCTACAAAATCAGAATGCAACGCTGGGGGGAAATTCACCGGCCAGTGGTCAGCAGCCAATAGTGCTGACCAATGGTCAAGCAGCGCCCTTGCAATCATCAACGGCACCAGCGGCGCCCCCGTCGGCAGCTGGAACAAATCAGGTGAGAACTGTTACGCAGCGACGCGCTCGATCCCGCTCGCCGGCGTCCTCAAGAAGCTCGTCAGCTGCATCTGAAGTGGCAAGGCCCACGGACCCGGGACAAAATTGGCAATTAGAACAAAGCAATGCGGCAGTCATTACAGCCCTAGCACAACAATGTGGATATTTTCGCGGCAAACCAAATGAGGGTTTCAGGGAGTGGAGAAGGAGCTGGGACACGGTATGTGACGCGCTGCGCATAAAATTACAGGAGCGGAAGCCGCTGGTAAAATTGTTTTTGAAAGGCAGTGCCAGAGCCATTTTCAACACTCGATACAGAGAATTGCGCGACCTGAATTACAAGGACATGATGCAAGCACTGGAGAAGTTCTATGAAAATCCAAATGATAAGCACCATGCGCAGAGAGAGATTTTTGAGACGCGACAGGGCGCAGATGAGTCGGTACTGGAATGGGCGGTACGTTTGGAAAAATTGATAAAACGCGCCTATCCAGGCATGGGTCATGAAAAACGAGGTGACACATGCATGATAAAATTCCATGGAGGACTGAGGAATGAGATTCGGCACAATGTACCTGTCACGGCCTCTATCACCTGGAAAGAAATGGTTGACAACGCGCGTGCGCAGGAGAGCTTTCTGGAAGCAGAACAGAGCCAGAACAAGGGAGAAAAATCCAAACAGGATGTGGTTGCCAGCACGACCGACAAGGTGATGGACAGGTTGATGGCTTTAAACATGCCCACCATGGCTGGACTGCCGTCCCAGGCCGACAAGACGTTAGAGACAATGGAACAGAAAATGACTGAAAGTGTTGCCAAATTTGACTCTGTGCACCAAGAGATAGCGAAGAAATTAGCGCAACTGGGCGCGTTGGAAGGTAAACTTTTGGGATTGAATAGGGACCCCCCCAAATTGCCCCCACGTAAATTTGACAAAGGATGTTGGGAATGTGGCTCTGAAGAGCACATCAGATATGAGTGTCCCAAACTCACCCCCGAACAAAGGGAACAGTACTTTAAAAGGAGCCGCGGCGGCGGAGCATCCAGAGGAAATGGACGCGGGCGTGGCAGAGGACAACGTGGTGGCTATCAGAGAAATGACCAAGCCCAAGCGATGCAGCCAGGTATGATGCCCATGCAATATGCATATCCACAGTGGCAACCAGCTCAGCCGATACCTGTGCAGCCAGCACAGACGGTACAGAGGGCTGGTGACATGAACATGCAACCGCAGATGATGGCATATCAGACGCCGCCAGCCAACTGGATGGCTATGGGACCGATTGGGCTCATGCAACACTACAACATGCAACCGGTACAGGTAAGTAACCCCCACGTAGAGTCGCTGAACCCCACACGAGTGACCAGTACGACTGGAATGACCATGCGGGTGCGCGAAGATGACCGCTGCATTATGATACGTCCCGTTAATAAGTTAATCCCTGTGATGCAAGGTTTGGAATTAGAAGCAGAGGAACCTGACGAACTGGTTCCAGAGTCACCCGAAGAACCGCAGCACACTGCGGGAATGCATGTGCTCGCGCAAGAGCGTGAATTCTGGATCAAACCATGGGCATACATGCGAACCGAAAAAGGTTATTTGTTTCGAACTACCTGGTTGGCCTTTTTACGCAGGATCGGAATGCATGACTTGAAAGAAACGGACTGTACGCTGTGGCCTAATTGCCCTGCAGACGACCACTCGGACATGCTGACTGAGGTGCCCCTGAACGTGCTCATGAACATCAGTCTGAACCCGTTTTTGTTCGCCATGCCGGCCGCTCTGCCACCGCGTACTGGATCCAGCAACCAAATAGACAGGTATATGGGTTTTCTGTCTACTGAGGAAGGGGTGCGCCCCGCGCCACGCGCGTACTCAGAACCCCCCCTACATGCCCCAGGTTGCACAGTCACTGTTTTTTGTATTGGCAGTTGGGTTAATTATAATGGGATTAGCCTTATTACCGGGCGCGGGCGCGACTACCATGCCCTCGTTTCCATTGCTATGCAGTGACTTGATGGACCACTACGATCTATACACGTACCCCCCCCTGCCGAATTGCACGGCCATTGTAGACACTACGGCGTCATTAGAACGGCCACGAAAATTGACATTGACAATCTACAAGCGAAATATGGTAGAATATCGTGCGGCAGCGCACAGGTGTGTGGCCTCTACCAGAACTGCAAGGACGTATCAGAACTTCTGGGGCGACGTCACGCTGGAAAAATTTGATTCCAACCCCCGATCTGTTGGCGCCGCCGAATGCGAAGGTATGATTAAATATCACAAATGCAATGATGGGCCCATGACTCCTGTGAATGACCTGGACAACGCATGGGATACGCAATACCCCACCAATGTTAGTTATTCAGGACATGGACTGTATTGTTGCAAATGGGTAATTGAAACGACGCCACACTGTGGGCTGTTTCGCGGGGAAGTACAAATGAGATATGGAGCCAACACCATGCAAAGCACGCTGGGTGAGGTCAGCAAGTGCAATTATGAAATGGGTGCATGTACGCTAGAAGACGGCAGCCAATTAACATGGAAACCAAACCCGAAGGCGGAATGTCCATATGAAAAATGGCGTGAAATGCATGGACGCATTAGACAGGATATCTGGCTAGCCGATGATCATACGCTATCACTGTCTTTCAGAGCGCATGAAGAGGTTGAATCATGTGGCATCAAATTATGGAAATCAGATCAGGATATCGTAGTGGCACCATTTGAAAAAGCAGTGATTCGAAGCGTCAGACAAAAAAGAGCGCAAGGTCGACCCACGCTGGGGATAGTGAGCGCAGGACAATTAGCAGCCAGCATGCAGGCGGTATACGAAACAGCAGAACAAACCATGCGTGCACAGGCCGTAGCCACCTGCAAGAATGTGCAACACTTCCAAGAATTTGTGCACCTGGCTATGAGTGAACATGCAACTACGACAGCCCGCTGGTACATGAATGATAATGAAATAATTGCTAAACCTGCGCCCGACGGATTTTTGGTTCACAAATGTTTCGCGGTAAAAACGTACGAGATAATGAAAGAGGAAAAGTCCCCAGAATGTTATGAAACAGTACCTGTGCAAGTTCGTGTGCATGGGCAGAACGTGACGTTACACATGAACAGGTTAACAAACATTTTGCACTTTCAAGCGATCCCGGGATCATGCACCAATGCGCACAATCATGTGGTAATGTTAAATGAACAATGGTACAGATACCTGCCGGAAGTAGGCGGCCTGGAACACTTACCCATGTATAACACACACAGTTTCCCGCAGAAGTGGCAACAGGAAAAGGTTAAGGATGTGCATCATCAGATTTTTGCCGCCACGACCATGTACAATTTGTCAGAATTATTGCCGACGACCACCCTAAATGACGTATGGCATGCATATTCAATTGTGCGGCAAATTACGCAGGGGGCGGAGCCGAAGGTGGAATCACACATGCAAAGGCATCGAACCTTGGCAAAATCGGTATTGGCGCTGGGATGGTGGGATTTTGACACCTGGCGCACCTGGCTACAAGTATGGATTGACCTGATATGTGCACTAGTCACTATGCAATATTTACTAGCCGCGCTCATGGCTGCAGTGCCGGAAATGGCCGTGACTCTGGTGAACCGGGCAAAGGAAAAAATCAAAAAACGACCAAAGACAGAAGAAAAGTCAAATATCATCGTCGAACTGGCTGAGGACCGCCCTAGCGAACAGGTAAAGGTAAGAACGGTAATTAACCCGTGCGTGGGAATGCCAAAAGGCATGCCCACACTCACGGGCGCGCGTCGTTTTCCTGCTATACAATACAGTATCAACAGAAAATGCGATCTGGAAGAAGAATCAGTATGCATGATTACTTTCTCGCCGGAAGAAAGAGACAACATACATCAAGTAGCCAATCGACGTGAAGAAATTGTGCATGTGTATTACAGCCCATCCATTACCATAACCATCGATGGGAGAGAATATCGAAGGTGTCTACTGGACACAGGCGCCATGCGTTCATTATGCAACAGAGACGTGCTGATGCGACACAAGGAAAAGGCTACTAAGCATGATGAGGTTTCGCCTATTGGAGCCCTCAGGTGTGCAGCAGACTTGAAACTTTTGGTATTGGGACAGATGGAAATACCGGTAATGATGGGAAACCACACTTTCGGGATTGTGTTTCAGGCGGTGAATGGATTAGCTGGTGAAATTCTAATTGGCGCAGATGTCTTGCGGCACATGGTAGTGGATCTACCTGCAAGGGAACTACGGATCCCTACGGCTAACGCGATAATCCCATTTGATAACCCAGACCCGGAAGTGCAGCAGCGCAGAATTTACGCTATTGTGAATGAAAAGATAGAAATTCTGGCTAGACATGAAGCGCTAGTGACGGCGAAATTATCTGCCCCCATGGATGAAAAGTTATTTACAGTCATGGGATTGGATACGGTATGCGAACGCTGTGGAGTTATGGCTGCTTCAGCGGCCTATGAAACCAGTGCCCCTGTGTTTCAGGTGAGATGTGCAAATGTACGAAATCAGCCCGTAGTGCTACAGGTAGGACAGCGCATTGCAGTGGTCGAGCCAGTGGACTGCGTGCTGAAGGTGAAACCTGGAGACCCCCCCGCTGAATGGGTGAAGCAGTGTTATGACAGAGATGTGTGTCGGCAAGTTCAAGTGACTGATCCTCCCCCCAAAGTAGCCGAAGACAAATTAGGACCCCCACTGCAAGTTGCATGCCCAGACGAGCACGTAATGGAATTTACAGTTCCAGAAACTTTGACGGACGAACGCAGAGAGGAACTGAAAAAGGTGATTTTGCAGTATAAAGAAGCTTTTGCTCGACACAAGTATGACATCGGCTACAGCGAATTAGTGGACTACCGGTTGCAATTAGTGGACAAAAAACCAATTGCCTGCAGAATGTACCGATTGAGTCTGGATGATCAGCAATACTTAGAAAATCATTTGAGATGCCTCATTGAGCACGACATCGTGGAACCCAGTACGAGCCCGTATTGTGCCCCCACGCTGGTGGTATCCAAACCGGATGGAGCAAAGCGGATGGTAATTGATTACAGACGCCTGAACGCTGTTTTGCACGCTCCCCAATTCCCATTACCCCGCTTAGATGAAACAGTTGAATCTTTATGTAGCTGCAAGTATTTTTAGCAGTGCCGACATAAATCAAGCTTTCTATAACATTGCTTTACATCCAGATGATCGACACATTATGTCATTTAGGAATGTTTTTGGACAATTTCAGCTGAAACGTTTACCAATGGGATTAAAATGCTCCCCTAGTTTAGCGCAACGTTGTTTTGAATTAGCTATGGCCGGCCTAATACATCGAAATGTGCTATTATACATTGACGATTTACTGATTTATAGTGCAACCTGGGAAACGCATTTATACGACATAGGGCAGGTGTTGGAAAGGTTAATTAGAAATAATTTCAAAATTAGTCTGAAAAAGTGTTTTTTCGCACGCGTCACAGCCATACGTTTTTTGGGATTTATGATTGGCCGTGACGGCGTGTGCGTACCGGATGATAAATGGCACATAATTCAGGACTGGCCGGTACCCACTACCGTAAAAGAGGTTAAGGGTTTTCTAGGAGCTATAGGCTTTTTTAGACGCATGATTCACAGATGCGCAGAGTTAGCCGTACCTTTGTCAAATCTCACGCGTACGGGACCAAGGGAAAATTACAACAGTGACACCCCAGTGGATCTGACATCGAAACCCAAGGCACTGGAAGCTTTTCATAAGCTCAAGGAAGCATTGTTAGGAAGTCCATGTTTGCAATTTCCCAATCCCAAGCGCATGTTTATAATTATCACGGATGCCTCTAAAATCGCTGTTGCAGGCGTGCTAGCACAACGAGCAGAGGACGAAAAAATACTACATGCGTGTGCCTTTTACAGCCGGAAGTTAGGTGCAACCCAAAGCAAATGGCCAGCAATTTCATTGGAAGCATGTGCAATTTACGAAAGTATACGTAATTGGCATTGTTATCTGGCGGGACGGCCCTTTGAAGTCTGGACTGACGCCAAGAGTATTTTGTGGGTAAAGAATCCTAATTTAGAGACCACCCCGCACGCCATGTTACACAAATTTGCTTTAGCAATTACGCCATATCAAATCACGTTCAAGCATTTGAGGGGAAAAAGCAATGAATTAGCAGATGCGTTATCGAGAAGGCAGGATGCGCCAGTGGTATTCGACGAGAAAAAGGACCTGGATGAGGCCTTTGAGCAGTTTGCACAAGTTACGTGCCGTGAAATCGCTATCCCGCACGACAAGCAGGTTACGGTAGCTGCGGCGAGCAGGACAGCGTACCAGCCAATCAGCGAGCGAAGCGGCGTAAACGAGGAGGCGGAGTTACTGCGACCAATCAGCGACCGGACGCGCGGGCGAAAAGAGGCGGAGTCTCCTGGGCTGCGAGAGCGGCAGCGGAATGTGGAAGCGCCTGGAACTGGAACAATGGCTGGTGGTTCAGGAGCCGGAAATGAAGTTGCTCCGGGTTTAACAAGTGTAACCAAGCGCAGTACAATAATGGCGCTACCTCCCATGACCCCAGTTGATAAGTTGAAACAATTGCAAGCTGAAGAACCGTATATAGCTGCAACTATAGAAGTGTGCCGCGCAGATAATTTCTACAGTGCCGCACCGTATTTTATTGATCAATACGGTCTACTACGTCGCCAGGCGGGAACGTCCCAGATACCAGGTATTCAGTTATACGACCCCGTGTGTATCCCGTCGGAATTAGTCCCATTCGTATTAGAATTAGCTCACAATCACCCCACGGCGGGCCATTTAGGAATAATAAAAACATTTGAAAGATTGCAGGAGTTCGCGTGGTTTCCAGGAATGCGGCCAGAAAGTGCGCGCTGGGTTGCTACTTGCCCTTTGTGCAACGCCAAGAAAGGTGTCAGAGCGGCAATGCGAACTCAAATGGTGTGCCGCCAGGTAGCCAAAAGGCCAAAGGACCTTTACTAACCACGAAACGCAGAAACCGACATGTGTTAGTATTTGTTGATCAGTGTACACGTTTTGGAATTGCTGTGCCTGTTCCCGACATAAAACAAGACACAGTATCATTTGCATTTTTGTTGCACATTTTGCCCATATTTAGTGTGCCGGCTATTATACTCAGTGATAGCGCCCCTAGCTTTACTGAGGGCACTTTTGCCAAGCTTTTACAATATTTGAATGCGACCCAACACACGTCCTTTGCGTACACCCCCAAGAGTAACGGAATGGTGGAACGTAGGAATGGTGTTCTGATGGAAATAGTATCTCACTACGTAAATCGTACACATGACGATTGGGACATACATTTAGGCGCCGCTGTACATGCGTACAATACATCGAAACACCCATCTTTGCAAACCACCCCCTATGCGTTGCTATTTGGCAAGCCTGCTGCGTCTATGTGGGAGCGTATGATCGAGCCTCCCCCTGACACTGAGGCATTGCCCTCATTGCCGCATAAGCGCGCTCTTATAAATGAGTTAGGCGCGCGTCTGACTACAGCACGCGAAGCTGCGCACACCGCTTTAGCAAAGGCGCCGCAAAAGGAACAATTTTACGCCAATCGCTGTGCGCGTCGATTAAATGTGCAACGCGGGCAAGCGATACGCGTGTACACGCCGCGTATTACACAGTTGACGGGCCCTAGTAAGAAATTCGCGCCTCACTTTATCGGTCTGTATGAGTGCATTGATTATGCCCACCCATTAGTGACTTTGTTCAACAATATTAATAAGAAAATATATGTAGTTCATGCAGATCGTTGCAAGGCAACCAGTGAATATTTAATCCCCCCTTCTTACAGTGAATTATACGGCGACGACTAAAATTAATTAATTGTGCGTTAATTAGCCGTTACGGCAGCAGCCGTCACACCACGTCACCCAGACCAAGGTAGAAAAGTGTGATGTGTGTGTGAAAGTGTGTGTGTGTGTGTAGGAAGCTCGTGCACCCCTTTTGCCCACGGGTAACTGGACCGCACAAGTTTTTATTACTTTCCCCGTTCATTAAAATTTCGCAATTAATTATTTTATCACACTGATATATTTATAATGGCTTCGGCCTCTCGCAAACGCCCATTTGAAGGTGCAGACGCCCTGCCCATCAAATCCAAGGAGACAAACACACACGGTGCCTGCGGCGGTGGAACCATTCCCCCGCGACAACTTTACCGCGCGCAGCAGATGCAAAACGGACCGGAAATCTACCCCAGCAGAGGGAAATTTGAAGGTTGGGTAGACCGAGTGTATATTGACACGGGCGCCGACGGGCATGTTGAGTACCAGTGCCATGTGAGAATTTCTGAGCAAACGATGGCGATACTCAGTGAAAACGAGCAGTGGGTGAATGCAGATGAGGCATATCCGTATTTTTACTATTCAAATAAGCGGGCCAAGGCGGCTAGAGACAAACGGACCACCCAGCTGGTGGATCTGTGCGCAAGAATTCAGAAACAACACCCTTCGATGTTTCTGCCCCTGGTGCGCCACGGAATGCGTTTTTCGGCGACTGCGATCGCACAGAAAATAGAAAACCCGCGGTACTGGGAGTTCACAGGCATCGCGATATGGGGTAATCAGACCAAATGCCCCTTAAATGTTGCCGCCCCAGTGGTAGTGAGTACGCAGGGCACGCGGCGCGTCACTCAAGCGGCACGTACATTGACGCGCGGCGACACTTCCGGCTACCAGCCCTATACAAGCGACTGGAAAACGGCGCGGCTGCGAGCGGCCTTTACGCCGTCGAATTACAAGAATCTGGAACCACTGGGCGCGGTGGAGCAGGGTGATGCCGGGCCGGAAAAGTTGGTCATTTTGCACCGCGAGTATGTGAGTGACAGCAGAGTGGAAAATTTGAGTGCTGGACAGTTGGGGTTGGCCCATGTCGAATATCACGATCTGAACGATTTGGACGTGTTTGGCGACGAATTTTACGGCCATGCGTACGGGCTGCAGGTCGCCACGGCCGAGGACATCAGCACAACGGGCGTCCAGCCGGACACAGAGAACCGAGACAGCATGGACGTATTTCTCAGGTATAAATTGAGTATTTTAGCAGTGGCCCACTGCTACAACGAGTCATTTTTGCGGTTTCGGGCAAAACGCGCAACAGATGTGTGCGCACATGTGTTCTGGGAGCACACGCCGCAGGGCACTGCATGCGACATTATGGTGCGCCGCCCGGACCCAGAGGAATTACAAGCGGACACTTTTGAGGGACCAGAAGAGCAGCGCGTTCGATTACTGGAGCAGGTGAATACGCAGACACAGCTGCTGAACCAGGCGACGCCCATGTCAGTGTTGAGTTTGGTGCAGGCCCGACCAGACGAAGACAAACCAGCGGCGGGCAGCCCCAACTTGTCAGTGAGAATTACCAGTGTGGAATCAGAGCCAACCACTACAATGCTGCGTGCGAAATTGGACATGGCGGCGTCACAATCAGCACTGCCCCGTACCCTGGAGAGTGGAAGGTACATGGTGCGCGGCTCAAACGACTCGCCCAATTATGACCGAACCATGCGGTCGCTGCAGGCCGCCCTGAACAAAGCGCCGGTCGGCTGGGTGCCAAAAGTGGTTCAGGGGTCAAAAGTACTCACCCTGGAGGCGCAAATCCAATTAGCTGTGATATTGAATTTGCGTCTGCTGGATGACAAAACTGACTGGGCGCTAATTAGCCGCGAGGCTAATGAGCTGTACGAATCATTGTTCAGGGGAAAAAATGAACAAATGATTCAGGCCAAATTAGGTGAGTTTTTGCCGCAACAAGGACAGGTAGAAGTTTTAGGAGCTGTGATCACAGCCGTGCGAATGCGCAAACCCCTTTTGATTATGTGTGACTCGCCTTTCGGGTCCGGGAAGACGACCACACAAAATCAACTGGCGTATGTGTGTTCACGCGGCTATAATTATTACAACACGAGACCCAGGGTACGCGCGGGCTCCGACTTGCTGTCTGACAAGCAGCCGAACGCCAAATACCATTCGACGCTCATCACGTGCACGGTCAACTCGGCGGCCAACGAAGGAGCGCGCAGGGCCCTGACCAACCTGAATAAATTAGGGCAGCGGGACATTTTTGGGGCTTTGGAAGTTCTGTTGCGGGAACGCGCGAAATGGACCGCTATGGCTGATACGCCATTTTCTGAAATGCAAAAATTGGAGGGTTTCGAAGAATTTTTGAAATTAAGAGCGGCATTTCCGGTGCACGTCTTGAGCCCCATGTGGGAAAGTGATGCTACTTATAGCACCACCCCCGCGACCCAATTACCAACCCTGCACACCCTAGCACAGCAAACCGGCCACAACATTGTCCGCCTCAGCCCCGAATGGACGGCAGCGCTGGAAAAGTATGACGGCGCCAAGAGGGACTACGAGCTGGTAGACGAGATTATCAACAACTGCACGGACGACGCCATTATACGCGCGCAGCTGACCGAACAGGTGCCATTTCTCACTGCCGAAGATGGAGACGAACAGCCATTCGATGACTTCGAGGCAGGCGTGGCGGGCGCCCGGGCTGGAGAGGCTAGTTTAGCTGACCAGGGATTTTGGGGTAAGGTGCTGCGTAGGGCGCTGTCTAAATATGTCAGGGCTACGGTCAGGCTGCACCGGGTGTTCTTGGAAGTGGTGCAGCCCGGTCAAATACATGTCACTTTAGACTCCGCCCACGACGCCCGTATAAAAAGTGTGACGGCGTGTGCGGTAATTGTTGACGAAGCGTCTCTGGCGTCTGACACTGCCGTAATTAGCGTGGTTCAGGCGGCTCAGCTCCCAGTGAACGGCATGTTACTTCTATTTGGAGACAGTAAGCAATTGATGCGTATGATTCGCGTGCAAGACTGGGTGGAGCCCGTCCTGAAACCCGACCCCACCCTCATTGATAGGCTCACACAATATCAACTATGTCCTGTGGTTCACTTGGAAACAGTGTTCCGCGGGCATCGCCAGCTCATTCAGGCTAACTCTGTGGCGGCGTACAATGGACTGCTACGCGCCTACAACGACACAGCAGTGCACGGCGCCACCATGTTGCCCTCGCCTGGCGACTTCGAGGACGGCGTCATGCTGTCATCGACATTGGTGCACCAGGGCTGCGAATCGAAAGAAGGCATGTCAATTATCAACAAGAAGGAACTGCGCATCATCTTGCACCTGTACGATTACCTCGTGGCCACAGTGAAAGAAGATCCCACCCTACCCTGGGCAGATCTCACAGATCCCGCTAGTTTGCTAATTGTGTGCTTTTATGTGGCGCAGGCGCGCGCCCTAATCAGTCGACTAGTAGCCCATACAGAACACGACGCGGCCTACTGGGCCACCCGCGTAATTACCGCCGACAAAGCCCAGGCCCGTGAGGCGGAAGTGGTCATCATTTCCTGCGTGCGCGGCAGCCCGCCAACCGACTCCGCCCAACTGGATGCCAATCCCAAGAAGGCGTATGGTAGAGTTGGATTCGTAGCAGAGTTGCCCCGGGGAAACGTAGCCACCTCCCGCGCCAAATGTGTACGCATAGTGGTGGCAAACGCCGAGACCATGTTGTGGTCAACTTTTTTCCACCGGTTTCTGACGGTCGAGCACATGGTCGACCAAATTTACTCTTACGAATCGGGCCAAATCTGGGGAAACGTGCTGGGATTCTGGCCACCGGAGTGGCGCCCGCGGGCCGACTTGAAAGAACTAGTCGGACCGGATAGATACCCGGCCCTTGAAGAAGAACTGCAGGCGGAAGTTTTATCTGATATTGAAACCGCCTCCTCGGGCTCTGACTCCTCCGCGGACGCGCGGGAGGAGGTTGTGCCAGTGGTGGAGGAAGTAGTGCCCGTTGTTGAGCCAGTTTACCGCCCTAATGAAGAATATTCCCCCATTAGCAACGACATGGCGGCCATGGCACTGCAGAACGTAGCCGAGCCCCCCTCGCCGCCGCCCGAGCACCACGACGCGGTCGAGGCCATCCCACTG
This sequence comes from Sphaerolaimus hirsutus, assembly GCA_964036195.1. Classification (NCBI taxonomy): domain Eukaryota; kingdom Metazoa; phylum Nematoda; class Chromadorea; order Monhysterida; family Sphaerolaimidae; genus Sphaerolaimus; species Sphaerolaimus hirsutus. The sequence goes on from CAXIWS010000099.1 coordinate 21,793, forward strand.
CCACCGGAGGATGCCCCAGCACAACAGGTAGAACACCACGTGGAAAATGGTAATTGTGAAAATTGATACAAGACAATTTTTTAATCAAAAACCAATTATAAAGTTTCAAGGTGTAATAATTTATGCACAACTTTTGTCATTAGGAGAAACAGACAACTTTGTAACAAAAAAACCAGTAATTGGAAACATACTTGTTAATATTCCATGTAAACAATTAGAAAATCTTGTTGACGATCAATTTTCACACGCACGGACTGCAACATGTCGGTCGAGCAGGTAATTTGAATGTTGATCCCAAACTGCCCGTCCAGCAGTGGCACGATGCTGTGAAGTAACACAAATAAGTACTCTACTTAATTAGTTTCTGAAAAATCAAAAAGAAAAACTTTTTCTCACATCGAGCCCTGTGCGGGAACCAAAATTTCAAAGTTTCGGGCACAAAAAGCTGGCACGGCAGAAAGCTGATGCCATAATTCGAATGAAGACGAGCCATATTTGCACCCCCAGGGCATGTGACTGCCACGGCCATCCACCGAAAAATGCAGAGAAGGCATGATTTTTGAATAACCAAAAAACGGTGCAAAACACTTTTTCTGAACATGTCGTTTTTAGCCCGGAGGTAAAAAATTAATGGCTGGTGGGATTGTAGGTGGAAATATGGCTAGCCAATCATGCGTAAAAACGTAATGACAATTTTGTGCAGACACTCCGACGACTCGAGGACGACCATGTGTGACCGAATGACGGCCCGCGGTGCACAGGGAAGTCACAGTGAACGTGCGGTTCGCTGTGCACTGCAAATCCGCCAACGAAGCCGCAGCCCCAGGACGGTACGCCCGAATGGACACTACTGCGGCCATGATTTTATTAAGTATTTTTCTTTTCCGTTAATTACGTAACTACTTCCCGTGTGATGTTAATTTTTTCATTTCCTGTTTTATTAATTAAGCTAATTAAGTTACCCGCATTTTAAGTTAATTAAGTGATTACTTTCGTTTTCTAAATGCACTTTCCAAAATATAATTTCGAATGTTAATTCTTTTTTCGGTTTTCATCAAGTTTACATATTTGGTCAAAAGGGTGCAGTGTCTGGGAATGGGTTAGAAAAGCTTTGAAGTTTCCTGTTAAGCTAAAAAGGTGTCGACTCTGTTAAACACCTTGGCGCCCCGATAGATAACATTCAGAAAATTCCCCGACCAAGTGCAATTTTTATTTAGGACTAGGTAATGGGTGGAAAAGTGGCTAAACGGCAATTATTGTCGACATGCGACTGCAAGACACATGCAGAGCACCATTTACAGTGAAGAGCACAGCAGTGCCGATTAATTATTTCCATCACCCAGGGTGATTGGTGAACTCATAGGTGCTAGTGTCTTTGTAGCGTGTGTTCAGGCCCAAAGTTCCAACCCTTACTCGGCAATGCAATAACCTTGAACAAACCCCCGCAAATGAGCGTTTTTTCTGTGGCCTTGGTCGGGCGCGTTATAAAATATTTTTCACCTAAAGGGGCGCAGGTTGATAACACGTGTCACACCACCTGCTCTAAAATGTACCGTAACCCTTGAATAGAAACCCAGTTTATGACACTCACCTCTGAGATAATTTGTATTTTAATTGCGTCATTGTTAATTACAGTTATTTCACGTTTGCATCCTTTTTATTTAATTATTTACTTTCCCGCATTTAATTAATTTGCTCGTGCCTTGTACGCTACGTTAATGGTTTTCCAGTGATCATTTATTTCGCCTTATACTTCTCTCATTACGGTTAATTGTTGTGTCTCAGATTTAGTATTCATTTCTATTATGGTAGATTTTTGGTGATTATAAAACGCGCTGATTTTACATTTTTTCACCCACTAGAGGCTATACGACTCACTTGAGCTATTGTGAAATTGACTCTGATTATATCGCTAAATAAAGTTCCCGTGAATCCAACTTGGTCCCCCTGAAGCATACTAACTGCTTGAATTTTAATTTGAATTTTTATTAATTACGGCTTTATTTTATTTACGGCTTATTAACAAGTAATCGAAGTAAACCGCCGGCTGCAGTTACGAAAAGGATTGGTAAGTTGCCGTGTCCGTCCTCGGGAACTGTCAGGACCCCAAGGGGTACTGGCGCTGTTCCTGATTTGCGTGTAAAATCCCCGTACCATAAAAACAAACATTTATCTAATTACGCACGCAATTAAAAGCGCAAAGGGACCGGAATTTACAATTCTCCGCCGCGGCAAATTTGACGAGTGGCGTATTTTTGTGGTAAAAACGGAAACTAGTAAAATTAGTAAAAACGTAAAATATCTGACAAATACCCATTTACCCGGGTATTTCGGGTAAGTGTAAATACACTTTCGCAACTCTGGGGGTATGTCGAGGAAATACGGTATTCAAGGTAATACCTTTCACAGATGTTTGAGAAATCAGGCCAATCATGTCCGCAGACATACAAAAAGCCATGATAATTTGCACATTTAGCAAATCCGTGTGGGTGTGCAGTCTGGGCGACAGTGCTCCATGCGTCTCCGCTTGCCGAGTACGAGTACACTTCCTTGGGTGACCAAGCGCCGTTATCTGCATGCTAGTTCTGTGTTATACTTAGTGATGTTAAAGGCACCGGGAAAAATGGCACCGCACCGCACCGGCACCTTTGCCAACGCATGCAAAGGGCACCTGGCACCCTGGGGCACCGGCCAGAAAATGGCACCGCACCGCACCGGCACCGGTGCCTTTTGGAAAAATTGGCACCGGCACCGAAGGGCACCAGCGGGTTGCCGGTGCTAGCAACGAAAGGCACCGCACCGGGCTGGAATTTCTGAAGTAAATATCGGGCAGTTTCTCAATGGTCTCACGTTTGGAAGTGCATATTTCCATGAATTTTCAACCGATTTTGGTGGTTGAGCACTTAAAATGATCAGAATGATGTGGCAATCGCTTTTATGAAGCAATTACAACGATTACAAATGAAAGATAAAATATTTAATTCATTACAATGTCCATAGCCACTATTGTCTACTGATCGGAGTCGTTGCTGTACAGAGAATGGAACTATCTCTGTCATAAACTGACAACAAATTTTGAACAAAAAAGTAAGATAAATAAAAAATATAAAAATGATGTCAAATTCAACAAAATTTTAGATTCGCTCATCAGATCACGTATTGGGTATAATGGATTTCACAGTAGGTATATTTATTTGATGGGAGGTTTCCAAAATAGGCAAAAACGGTTGGGTAAATATATTGCTGTTTTTTTGAAATAGGAATACCTATGCACATACTATGGACAAAATTGCACAGCACATGAAGCCTTCCCCGGTGCTTTTCCCGGTGCCTTTTACTTTGCCCTGGTGCTAGCACCTTTGGCACCGGCAAAAAAATGGCACCGCACCGCACCGGCACCGGTGCTATTCTGAAAAAAATGGCACCGGCACCGGCATGGCACCCCTGAAGACTGCAATGGCACCGCACCAGCACCGGTGCTGGTGCCCTTCGGTGCCCAGCACCGGGGCACCGGTGCCCCGGTGCCTTTACATCACTAGTTATACTCTAGATCTAACGATGGCAAAGCCTCTAGAAAAAGGTAGTTGAATAAGTGAATAAGTGAAAAAAAGTGAATAAGACTTTAGCTGGGTACAATCAGCATTCGAAAAATCACCCGTGATTCATATTTTCGAAGATCACAATAAATATAAATATACCGTATTTCGTCGAAATACCCCCCGCCCGGGGTGTGATTATTTTGCAGTGCTCCCGAGTGGGGGGGGGGGGGTTGAATGAGGGGGGTATTTCGAGGGGGGGTGATTATTTCGCCAGAAATTTTTTGAAATCCTAGTACAAAATCGTTGTTTGTGATGTGCGCTGGGGTAGAAAAATGCATCAATAACTGACTCCTGTAGACTAATATTAGTACGACGTTGGTATAAACACTGTTCTAACGTGATTCTGACATTGTTCTAACGTGTGTTCTGCACTACGCAGGACACAAACTGCAGTATTTGTCATGTACATTCTCTTTACACTCAATCTGGGGGGGTGATGGTTTCATTGTGGCCTCGAGAGGGGGGGGGGGTCAAACGCAGGGTGTCAAAAAAATTTTTTACGGAAAACGGAGAGGTAAAAAATTTTCACTTTACATTAAACGGAAAACAGAAAGGTAAAAAAAAAATTTCTGCCGGAAAACGGAAAAATGAAATGCCGGAAAAGGAAAGCAAAATTTTCACAGAAACGGAAAAAAATAAAGTGAAATTTGCACAGCAATGGACCAATTTGCATGCAGGTTTGCCTTTTTGGCTTTGATTGTGGTAGCTGTACATTCTGCAACTATGGATTATGCCAGTAACTTCACTTGTAGTTCAAGCTTAACTGAACCAACAAAAAATCATCAAAAGGTAGCAAAAATACACTACAACAACAATAATAATCTAGCAAAAGTGAACTTTGATGTAACTGAACAGTAAAAAGTATACTCAGCGGACTGCAAAGTATATGTCCAAAATTACTTTGTGTTTTTTACAGATTTGGATACAGATAAAAATTATGAACGACACAAGAACCTGGTAGAAAAAAACACCATAGTGGAAAAAGATAAATACAGATTGGCAAAATAATGCCAGAAAACTGAAAATCAAGCCAGAAAATGGAAAAATGGCCTGGAAAAATGGAAACTGAAAGGTAAAAATTTTTCAGCCGGATAATGGAAAAATGGGCGGAAAAACGGAAACAGAAAGGTAAAAAATTTTCAGCTGCCGGAAAACGGAAAGGTAAAAAAATTTCCTGCGGAAAGGCAAAAATGGGAAACGGAAACGGAAATTTGACACCCTGGTCAAACAAGGGGGGTATTATTTTTTTTTTTGGGGGGGGGGGTATTTTGAGGAAATATGGTATCAGTGATTCATGTAAATTTATATTTTTTTCAAATTCTGAGTGATATATTTACCGTATTTCCTCGAAATACCCCCCAGGGGGTGATTGGTTCATAGTGCTCCCGAGAGGGGGGGGGGAGTTAAACGAGGGGGGGGGGATTTCGAGGGGGGGTTACATGAAATTTTTTGAAATGGTAGTACAGAATCGTTGTTTGTGATGTGCGCTGGGGTAGAAAAATGCATCAATAACTGACATGTATAGACTCCTGTATTAGTATTGTATAATATTAGTACTCCTGTATTGTTATTATAATATTAGTACGTAGATGGTATAAACACTGCTCTCACGTGATTCCGACATTGTTTTAACGTGTGTTCTGCACTACGCAGAACACAAACTGCAGCATTTGTCATGTACGTTCTCTTTACACTCAATCGGGGGGGGGGGGTATTTCGAGGGGGGCGTGATTGTTTCATAGTGGTCTCGAGAGGGGGGGGGGGGGTCAAACGAGGGGGGTATTTCGAGGGGGGGGTATTTCAAGGAAATACGGTATATAGGTATATTTTCCAAATTCAAGCAAAAAATCACTGAGAAAATCACTCATACTAGATACATTGTGTCTTCTAACTAGTGTAATATGCCTGAGAGATTTTCTCCAGAAATTATCTTTGCACAAAATTGATTGAAAATCGCTTTTCTGAGTGAATAAACAAGCTTATTTGAAAAATTTGTTTGCTCAAGATTACCTCATTGTAAAAAATGACTGAATAGGCAGATCAGCGGAAAAAGCATTATAGCTGGGAGAGATTATTGCCGTGCCAAGACCAGATGAATCGGTTGATAAAAATGGTGGCTAACATAGGCGACGCAAGGTCCAAATTTGTGCTTGTGACATCCACAATCACATTGGCCAAAATTTGACCTTGTGCACTTTTTACTAGGTAAACATAGGTATTTCTGCTTGTGACACTGAAAATTCTGCTTGTTACAATCACAAGCGCACAAGCACTTACGCTGCCTATGGTGGCTAATTCAAACTGAATGTACTGGAGTTTGCAGATTATGTGTTTATTTGGGGTGCTGAGTTTATGGGAGTTTACAGATTATGGGTTTGACTTGAGTTGATTTAGGGTGCTGTGTTCACATGAGTTTATAAATTAGGGAGTCTACAGATTAGGGAATGATTGACTTGAGTTTATTTAGGGTTCTGAATTTACAGGAGTTAAAACATTTTGAAGTTTACAGATCAGGGGACGATTGACTTGAGTTTACTCAGGCTGCTGAATTTACAGGAGTTTGCAGATTATGGGTTTAACTTGAGTGTATTTATGGTGCTGAGCATAGGCGGCGCAAGGTCCTAATTTGCGCTTGTGACATTCACATGAGCCAAAATTTCACCTTGTGACACCTTCTTATCGGAGTCCATGTGTGAAGTTGGCAGCCATCCAAAAATTTCGAAAGCACTTTAAATATACATGTAATTGGCTAAAAATAGGTATATAACCATGTATATTGAAGAAAATAGTGATTATAAAGGCTAAAATTGGCAAAATGGTGCAAATTTGAGTAATTTTGAGCTAATTTTGAGCTTTCACTCTAGTTTGTACAATATGCGCTTGTGAATGTCACAGTGTGACAGTGAAATTTCTGCTTGTGGCACCAAAAATTTCGCTTGTGACATTCACAAGCGTACAAGCACTTACTCCGCCTATGGTGCTGAGTTGAGTTTACAAATTAGGCAGTTTGCAGATTAGGGAGTGATTGGCTTGAGTGTATTAAGGTTGCTGAGTTTACATAAAGTTTACAAATTGGGCAGTTTTCAGATTAGGGAGTGATTGACTTGAGTTTTTTAGGTTACTGAGTTTACATGAGTTAATAAATAAGGGAGTCACAGCTTAGGGAATGATTGACTTGTGTTTATTTAGGGTGCTGAATTTACATGAGTTTACAGATTATGGGTTAAACATGTGTTTATTTGGGGTGCTGAGTTTACAGGAGTTTACAATTTATGGAGTTTACAGATTAAGGGGTGTTTGATTTGAGTTTTTATAGGGTGCTGAGTTTACGTGATTTGACGTACTAGGGGTTTGACTTGAGTTTATTTAGGGTGCTGTATTTACATGAGTTTACAGATTATGGGTTGAAATTGAGTGTATAAAGGTTGCTGAGTTTACATAAGTTTACAAATTGGGCATTTTTCAGATTAGGGAGTGATTGACTTGAGTTTTTTAGGTTACTGAGTTTACATGAGTTAATAAATTAGGGAGTCACAGCTTAGGGAATCATTGACTTGAGTTTACTAAGGGTTCTGAATTTACAGGAGTTTACAGATTATGGGTTTAACTTGAGTTTATTTAAGGTGCTGAGTTTACATTAGTTTACAAATTAGGGAGATTACAGATTAGGGGGTGATTGACCTGAGTATATTTAGGGTGCTGAATTTACATGATTTTATAGATTATGGGTTTAACTTGAGTTTATATGGGGTGCTCAGTTTACAACTTAAACAGTTTACAGCTTAGGGAGTGATTGACTTCAGTTTTTTGAGGGTGCTGAATTTACAGGAGTTTGCAGATTATGGGTATCACTTGAGTGTATTTAGATGAGTTTAGATCAGTTTACAAATTAGGCAGTTTACAGATTAGCGATCGATTCATTTGAGTTTTTTTGGGTGCTGAGTTTATATGAGTTAATAAATTAGGGAGTCTACAGCTTAGGGAATGATTGACTTGAGTTTATTTAGGGTGCTGAATTTACATGAGTTAATAAATTAGGGAGTCTACAAATTAGGGAATGATTGACTTGAGTGTATTTAGGGTGCTGAATTTACATGTGTTTACAGATTATGGATTCAACATACCGTATTACCTCGAATTATCCCCCCCCTTGAATTAACCCCCCCCTCGAATTAACCCCCCCCCCCCTCAAAATGGGCTGGGGAAATAATAAACCCCCCCCTCGAAATACCCCCCCCCCTTCGGAATGATGTACGTCATGTACATAATAAATACGTCATGTACACAATGTACATGATGTATATTACTGTTAATTTGCATTGCAGCTACACATAGAGTAGTTTGTGTAGCTATCTACGTTTTTATGTCCAAATATATCCTGTTTGGACACATTTATGACCTATTTTGGGTACGCAAATGCCTACTATTTACTACGATCCTTACGAAAATTTCTGACGAAATAATAACCCCCCCCTCGAATTAACCCCCCCCCCCCTCGAATTAACCCCCCCTCAAATTTTGCTGGCGAAATAATAAACCCCCATGGGGGTATTTCGAGGTAATACGGTAAGTTTATTTGGGGTGCTGAGTTTACAAGAGTTTACAATTTAGGAAGTTTACAGATTAGGGGGTGTTTGATTTGAGTTTTTTCAGGGTGCTGAGTTTATGTGATTTGACATATTAGAGGTTTGACTTGAGTTTATTTAGGGTGATGAATTTACATTAGTTTACAGATTGTGGGTTGAACTTGAGTGTATTTAGGTTGCTGAGTTTACATGAGTTTACAAATTAGGCAGTTTACAGATTAGGGAATGATAGACGTGAGTTTTTTAGGGTACTGCGTTTACATGAGTTAATAAATTAGGGAGTGACAGATTAAAGAATGATTGACTTGAGTTTACTTCTTTTCTGAATTTACAGGAGTTTACAGATAATCGGTTGAATATGAGTTTATTTAGGGTGCTGAGTTTACATGAGTTTACAAATTAGGGAGTTTACAGATTACAGGGTGAGTGACCTGAATCTATTTAGGGTACAGAATTTACATGAGTTTATAGATTATGGGTTTAACCTGAGTTTATTTGGGGTGCTGAGTTTACAAATTAGGCAGTTTGCAGATTAGGGAGTGATTGGCTTGAGTGTATTTAGGTTGCTGAGTTTAGATGAGTTTACAAACTAGGCAGTTTACAGATTAGGGAGTGATTGACTTGAGTTTTTTAGGGTGCTCAGTTTACATGAGTAAATAAATTAGGGAGTCTACAGATTAGGGAATGATTGACTTGAGTTTATTTAGGGTGCTGAATTTACATGAGTTTACAGATTATGGGTTTGACATGAGTTTATTTGGGGTGCTGAGTTGAGTTTACAAATTGGGCAGTTTACAGATTAGGGAGTGATTGACTTGAGTTCTTTTAGGGTGCTGAGTTTACATGAGTTAATAAATTAGGGAGTCACAGATTAGGGAATGATTGACTTGAGTTTATTTAGGGTGCTGAATTCACATGAGTTTACAGATTATGGGTTTAACATGAGTTTTTTTGGGGTGCTGAGTTTACAAGAGTTTACAAATTAGGGAGTTCACAGATTAGGGGGTGTTTGATTTGAGTTTTTGAAGGTTCTGAGTTTCAGGAGTTTTCAAATTATGGAGTTTACAGATTAGGGAATGATTGATTTGAGTTTACTTAGGGTGCTGAACTTACAGGAGTTTACACATTATGGGTTTAACTTGAGTTTATCTAGGGTGCTGGTGTAACATGGCTGTTCAAATCCTTGTGATGAGTGATGGCAATTGTATCATGGTACTGGGATGCAAAGAAGTAACAACAGCTTAGTATGACAAATTTTTCTATGCGGGATATTGTATTATTGTTTTGTGTTATAAATGTCTATTAGTGTGTATGAATTTTTGGAGATATCCAAAACCCGACCGTAGGTCGGCAAGAATCCTGCTAGTTTATATATATTTTCTGAAAAGCTAGAGAGATTTATATATATATATTTATATTTTCTCAAAAATCAGAGTGATATATTGATATATATATATATATATATATATATTCCAAAAAATTGGTAATTTTTTTGAATGCTAGGTACAATCAAATGCAATTTCAGGCGTGGGTGGAGGACACCCTCCTATATATACCGCCACCAGTCAGTCAGATAGTTGGATAGCTGGCCAATTTGGGTTACCCCTTAGAGAACCCCCGTTCTATAGGTTAATGCATACTCACGATGGCCCTGACCGCCAACAGCAATGACTCGGTCATCATTAAATCTGCACATTGCAAACACCCGTTTTGTGCCAGGCATTGAGGGGGCCTGTGCAGATGATCCAGTAATTGCATCATACCTGAAAGATTTGATAAATACTGTATTTCCTCGGGGGTTCATTCAAGGGGTGGGTATTTTGAGGAAATGCCGTATATCTATTTGGACATATCGTATTTCCTCTAAATATGCCCAGGGGGGTTTATTTTTTCAAAGTGGAAATTTTGAGGGCAGTTGAACGAGGGAGAGATTTCGTCGGGAGGGGGGGGGGGGCGGGTGGGAGTTATTATTTCGCCAGAAATTTGTTCAACTCCCAGTAATAATTTGTCGTTGTTCACATACTCTGAGGTAGAAAAATGCAACAACAACAGACATGTATCAACGTTTGTCGACTTATATATTTATGTAAACTGCTGACGCATCAGGTTCGGCACCGATTTTTTATTTTTTTACCAGTGCCATATCTCCTTCTCAACAACAGTTCGAAACACCCATGTCACCATCACAGACAATCCCACTCTGACAGCTCCGATGAAATTTTATGAAAAAAGTTTCCATCATAAACTTAACTTTTTTTTCATGGTCTCTATATTGTATATCTCCGTTATTAAACATAATTTGGAAGGATTCTGTCACACAAAAATGCAATTTATCCAAAATTATCACAAGCGTCATCATGCAATATCTTAAAGAAATCATTTGTACCAGTAGTAAAGTGTTTTGACAGTGACTTTAACCTTGCTATTTGGTTATTATTTTGTTTTTTGAACACTTTTTGGATGAAATGTGATTACATAATAGTGCATGTGTAGGTAGAAATATGGCTAACTAATCATGCGTGAAAACGTAACGACAACTTTGCGCAGACACTCCGACGACTCGAGAACGACCATGTGCGACCGAATGACGACCCGCGGTGCACAGGGAAGTCACAGTGAACGTGCGGTTCGCTGTGCACTGCAAATCCGCCAACGAAGCCGCAGCCCCAGGACGGTACGCCCGAATGGACACTACTGCGGCCCTGAATTTATTAATTGATTCTTTTCCGTTAATTATTTAATTATTTCCCGTGTGACGCTAATTTTTAATTTTCATTTTAGTGATTCATTAATTAAGCTAATTAGGTTACCCGCATTTTGAGTTAATTAAGTGACTACTTCCGTTTTTTCTTTTTAAATGCATTTCCCAACATGTACTTTCGAATGTTATAATTTTTAGGTTTAATCAAGTTTACATTTTTGGTCAAAAGGGTGCAGTGTCTGGGAATGGGTTAGAAAGACTTTAATGTTTCTGGTTAAGCTAACAGGTGTTGACTCTGTTAAATGCTTAGACGCCCCGATAGATAACATTCAGAAAATTCCCTGACCAAGTGCTTTTACTTAGGACTAGGTAATGGGTGGAAAAGTGGCAAACGGCAATTATTGTCGGCATGCGACTGCAAGACACATGCAGAGCACAGTTTATAGTGAAGAGCACAGTAGTGCCAATTAATTATTCCCATCACCCAGGGTGATTGGTGAACTCACAAGTGCTAGTGTTTTGTGGCGTGTGTTTAGTCCCAAAGTTCCAACCCTTACCCGGCAATGCAATAACCTTGAACAAACCCCGCAAATGAGCGTTCTTTCTGTGGCCTTGGTCGGGCGCGCTATAAAAATATTTTTCACCTAAAGGGGCGCAGGTTGATAACACGTGTCACACCACCTGCTCTGAGTTGCACCGTAACCTCTGAATAGAACCCAGCTAATGACACTCACCTTTGAGATGAATTGCATTTTAATTACGTCAGTGATAATCACAGTTACTTTACGCTTGATTTAAATTACATTTGCACCCGTTCGTTTAAATTAATTATTTTTCCGCATTGAATTAATTTACTTGTGCCTCGTACGCTGTGTTTACGGTTTTCCAGTGATCATTGAATTTGCCTTATTAATTCGCTTATTACGGTTAATTGTTGTGTCTCTGATTTAGTATTCATTTTGATTATGGTAGGTTTTTGGTGATTATAAAACTCGCTGATTTTACATTTTTTCACCCACTAGAGGCTATACGACTCACTTGAGCTATTGTGAAATTGACTCTGACTACATCGCTAAAATAAAGTTTCCCGTGAACCCAACTTGGTCCCCCTGAAGCATACTAACTGCTTGGATTTTAATTTGAATTTTATTAATTTCGGCTTTGCATTAATTACGGCTTTTTAACAATTAATCGAAGTAAAACCGCTGGCAGCAGTTACGAAAGGGAGTGGTAAGTTGCCGTGTCCGTCCTCAGGAACTGTCAGGACCCCAAGGGGTACTGGCGCCGTTCCTGATTTGCGTGTGAACATCCCCGTACCATAAAAACCAATTATTTATTTAATTAAGCACGCAAGTGGAAGCGCAAAGGGACCGGAATTTGCAATTCTCCGCCGCGGCAAAACTCGACGAGTGGCGTATTTTTGTGGTAAAAACGGAAAGTAGTAAAATTAGTAAAAACGTAAAATATCTGACAACTGGTAGCGTAGCGAGTGGTTTCCTAAGCAAGCCATAAAGTTTTCTGTCTGGGGCGCCTGATCAACGCCTCTACAAAAAACGGCTTCACGGATAACGAGTCACCCCAAAGGGAATTGAGATCGAGGGGGCCAGCAAGCTTACAAGGGGACACTATAGAACAAGTTTGGCACGCTGCGTTGGAGAAGCAGAAACAAGCACGAAGGCGCGCGCGACAACAGAAGGCTGGGCAAGAAGTGGACGCACAACTTGCTGCAGCTGAGAGTCAAGCAGGAGACAGTGAGTCGAACGATTCGGTTAACCCTGAAACAGAGGCGCCGGAAGCGCTAGAGGAGAGTGAAAGTCAACGCTGGTCTGGACAGACAGCTGAGGACACCCCGGTAATCAGATTATCAACGGTTGAAGGTGCAGGGCCTGCGCCAGACAGTTTCAGTCAGTGGAAGACGCCAGCTGTACCGGCAGCGGCGCGGCAGCTAACGTCCAGCGCAGAAGCGGAAGAAGCGCCTGGGACAAGCAGACAAGCTGCAGGAAAGGAAGCAGGAAAGACAGGTAAGTGGTCTAAGCTTCGGAGGACACTGGGTTGGAGCGCGGGCAGCTCATCCATATCGCCTGGAGTGCGATCGGGTTCTGAAGTCGGTTCAGACGGATACGTTGGTGACAGCGAGCCTCTAGGGCAGCCGTCGATTCAACGTGATTACCCTGTGATTGCAGCTGAGCTTGGAGCTACTGCAGATCAATTTCCCGTGATTGAAAATACCGTAGCGGAACTGCTGGAGACAGCGACGCAGAGTGGAGACACTTCCCCGGCGCTGCAGTTAAGCCCACCGAAGAGCACTTCGACGCCGAGAGACGTGTCAGGTAACAGTAGCCGAAACTTATCGAGCGACCAGTCGAGATCGCAGAGCGCAACTGCAAAGGCTAGACGCCAGTTAATTAAGACTGAAATTTCAAATAATCCCCCCGTGATAGTTATTAACAGCCCCGCAAGCAGAATGACAAATAACGGCGCGAACCAGACGGCGGCTCCGGCGCTGGAAGACAGGTACGCAAAGGTCACTAATGCGGACTTAATTTACCAAGCTACCATAATGGACCTGGACCCGGTGCAAACAACGCCATCCTGTGCACAATGGACACCTAAAAAGGCATGTGCAGCGGCGAAGAAATGGGCAAACATGATGAGTCAAGCGAGACCGGTTGGTGCTTTCTCACAGAATGGTGAACCAGGGGACTTGCGTATGGTGGCACTAATTAAAATTGCTATGAATTTATGGGGAAGTGACCCTGTCGCCGAGGTACCTAGGGTGGAACATTTTTTGCAGGAATTCGAAGCGCACCACAGCGTACATAGCGACGATATAGTTGACCTGACGACTGCGTACCAACAGCACAATCAAGCCGTACAAAATCAGAATGCGACGCTGGGAGGAAATTCACCGGCTAGTGGCCAGCAGCCGATAGTGCTGACCAATGGTCAAGCAGCGCCCTTACAGTCATCAACGGCACCAGCGGCGCCCCCGTCGGCAGCTGGAACGAACCAGGTGAGAACTGTTACGCAGCGACGCGCTCGATCCCGTTCGCCAGCATCCTCCAGGAACTCGTCAGCTACATCTGAAGTGGCGTGGCCCACGGACCCGGGACAAAATTGGCAATTAGAGCAAAGTAATGCGGCAGTCATCACAGCCCTAGCACAGCAATGTGGATATTTTCGCGGCAAGCCAAATGAGGGTTTCAGGGACTGGAGAAGGAGCTGGGACACGGTATGTGATGCGCTGCGCATAAAGTTACAGGAGCGGAAGCCGCTGGTGAAATTGTTTCTGAAAGGCAGTGCCAGAGCCATTTTCAACACGCGGTACAGAGAATTGCGCGACCTGAACTACAAGGACATGATGCAGGCACTGGAAAAGTTCTACGAAAATCCGAATGACAAACATCATGCACAGAGAGAGATTTTTGAGACGCGACAGGGCGCAGATGAGTCGGTACTGGAATGGGCGGTACGTTTGGAAAAGTTGATAAAACGCGCCTATCCAGGCATGGGTCATGAAAAACGAGGTGACACATGCATGATAAAATTTCATGGAGGACTGAGAAATGAAATTCGGCGCAATGTACCGGTCACGGCGTCTATCACTTGGAAGGAGATGGTTGACAACGCCCGCGCACAAGAGAGCTTTCTGGAAGCAGAACAGAGCCAGAATAAGGGAGAAAAATCCAAACAGGATGTGGTTGCCAGCGCTACAGACAAGGTAATGGACAGGTTGATGGCACTAAACATGCCCGCCATGGCTGGACTGCCGTCCCAGGCCGACAAGACGCTAGAAACAATGGAACAGAAAATGACTGAGAGTGTTGCCAAATTCGATTCTGTGCACCAAGAGATAGCGAAGAAACTAGCGCAGCTGGGCGCGTTGGAAGGTAAACTTTTGGGATTGAACAGGGACCCCCCTAAATTGCCCCCACGAAAATTTGACAAAGGATGCTGGGAATGTGGCTCTGAAGAGCATATCAGATATGAGTGCCCCAAACTAACCCCAGAACAAAGGGAACAGTATTTCAAAAGGAGCCGCGGCGGCGGAGCATCCAGAGGAAATGGACGTGGGCGAGGCGGAGGACAACGTGGTGGCTATCAGGGAAATAATCAAGCCCAAGCGATGCAGCCAGGTATGGTGCCCATGCAATACGCATATCCGCAGTGGCAACCAGCGCAGCCGATACCTGTACAACCAGCGCAGACGGTACAGAGGGCGGGCGATATGAACATGCAACCGCAAATGATGGCTTATCAAACGCCGCCAGCTAACTGGATGGCTATGGGACCGGATGGGCGCATGCAACAATATAACATGCAACCGGTACAGGTAAGTAACCCACACGTAGAGTCGCTGAACCCCACGCGAGTGTCCAGTACAACTGGAATGACCATGCATGTGCGCGAAGATGATCGCTGCATGATGATACGTCCCGTTAATAAATTAATCCCTGTGATGCAAGGCCTGGAATTAGAGGATGAGGAACCTGACGAACTGGTCCCAGAGTCACCCGAAGAGCAGCGGCGCACTACTGGAATGCATGTGCTCGCGCAGGAGCGGGAATTCTGGATCAAACCATGGGCATACATGCGAACTGAAAAAGGTTACCTGTTTCGAACTACCTGGCTGGCCTTTCTACGCAGGATTGGAATGCATGATTTGAAAGAAACGGACTGTACGTTGTGGCCTAATTGCCCTGCAGACGACCACTCGGACACGCTGACTGAGGTGCCCTTGGATGTGCTCATGAACATCAGCCTGGACCCGTTTCTGTACGCCACGCCGGCCGCCCTGCCGCCGCGTACTGGCTCCAGCAACCAGGTCGACAGGTATATGGGTTTTCTGTCTACTGAGGAAGGGGTGCGCCCCGCGCCGCGCGCATATTCAGAACCCCCCTACATGCCTCAGGTCGCACAGTCGCTGTTTTTCGTATTAGCAGTTGGGTTAATTGTAATGGGATTAGCCTTTTTGCCGGGCGCGGGCGCGACTATCATGCCCTCGTTTCCACTGCTCTGCAGCGATTTGACAGATCACTACGATTTATACACGTACCCCCCTCTACCCAATTGCACGGCTATTGTTGACACTACGGCGTCATTAGAACGGCCACGAAAATTGACACTGACAATCTACAAGCGAAATATGGTAGAATATCGTGCGGCAGCACACAGGTGTGTGGCCTCGACTCGAACGGCAAAGACGTATCAGAACTTCTGGGGCGACGTCACGCTGGAAAAGTTTGATTCTAACCCCCGATCTGTGGGCGCCGCCGAGTGCGAAGGCATGATTAAATATCACAAGTGCAACGATGGGCCCATGACCCCTGTGAGTGATTTGGACAACGCATGGGACACCCAGTACCCCACCAATGTTAGCTACTCAGGACATGGATTATACTGTTGCAAATGGGTGAGTGAAACGACGCCACACTGTGGGCTGTTTCGAGGGGAAGTACGAATGAGATATGGAGCCAACACCATGCAAAGCACGCTGGGTGAGGTTAGCAAGTGCAATTATGAAATGGGTGCATGCACGCTAGAAGACGGCAGCCAATTAACTTGGAAACCGAACCCGAAGGCGGAATGCCCTTATGAAAAATGGCGTGAAATGCATGGACGTATTAGACAGGACATCTGGCTAGCTGATGATCATACACTATCACTGTCCTTCAGAGCACATGAAGAGGTTGAATCATGCGGCATTAAATTATGGAAATCGGACCAAGATATTGTGGTGGCGCCATTTGAGAAGGCAGTGATTCGAAGCGTCCGACAAAAACGAGCGCAAGGTCGACCCACGCTGGGAATAGTGAGCGCAGGCCAATTAGCAGCCAGCATGCAGGCGGTATACGAAACAGCAGAACAAACCATGCGCGCGCAGGCCGTAGCCACCTGCAAGAATGTGCAACACTTCCAAGAATTTGTGCGCCTGGCTATGAGCGAACACGCAACTACGACAGCCCGATGGTACATGAATGATAACGAAATAATTGCCAAACCCGCGCCGGACGGATTTCTGGTTCATAAATGTTTTGCGGTAAAAACATACGAGATCATGAAAGAGAAGAAGTCTCCAGAATGCTACGAAACAGTACCTGTGCAAGTTAGCGTACACGGGCAGAATGTGACGTTGCACATGAATAGGTTGACAAACATTTTGCATTTTCAAGCGATCCCGGGCTCATGCACCAATGCGCACAATCGTGTGGTGATGTTAAATGGGCAATGGTACAAATATCTACCGGAAGTCGGCGGCCTGGAACATTTGCCTATGTATAACACCCACAGTTTTCCGCAGAAATGGCAGCAGGAAAAAGTCAGGGATGTGCATCATCAGATTTTTGCCGCCACGACTATGTACAACTTGTCAGAATTATTGCCGACGACCACCCTGAATGACGTATGGCACGCGTATTCTATCGTGCGGCAAATTACGCAGGGGGCGGAGCCGAGAGTGGAATCACACATGCAAAGACATCGAACCTTGGCAAAATCGGTATTAGCGCTGGGATGGTGGGATTTCGACACCTGGCGCACCTGGCTACAAGTATGGATCTATCTGATATGTGCACTGGTCACCCTGCAGTATTTACTAGCCGCGCTCATGGCTGCAGCGCCGGAAACGGCCGTGACTTTGGTGAACAGGGCAAAGGAAAAAATCAAAAGGCGACCAAAGACAGAAGAAAAGTCCAATATCATTGTCGAATTGGCTGGGGACCGCCCTAGCGAACAGGTAAAGGTAAGAACGGTAATTAACCCGTGCGTGGGAATGCCAAGTGGCATGCCCGCACTCACGGGCGCGCGTCGTTTTCCCGCTATACAATACAGTATCAACAGAAAATGCGATCTGGAAGAAGAATCAGTGTGCATGATCACTTTTTCGACGGAAGAAAGAGACAACATCCATCAAGTAGCCAATCGACGTGAAGAGATTGTGCATGTGTACTACAGCCCATCCATTACCATAACCATTGATGGGAGAGAATATCGAAGATGTCTACTGGACACAGGCGCCATGCGTTCATTATGCAACAGAGACGTGCTGATGCGACACAAGGAAAAGGCTACTAAGCATGATGAAGTTTCACCTATTGGAGCCCTTAGGTGTGCAGCAGACTCGAAACTTTTGGTATTGGGGCAAATGGAAGTACCGGTAACCATGGGAAACCACACCTTCGGGATTGTGTTTCAGGCAGTGAACGGATTAGCTGGTGAAATTCTAATTGGTGCAGATGTCTTACGGCACATGGTAGTAGACCTACCTGCAAGGGAATTACGAATCCCTACGGCTAATGCGATCATTCCCTTTGATAACCCAGACCCGGAAGTGCAGCAGCGCAGAATTTACGCTATTGTGAATGAAAAAATAGAAATTCTGGCTAGGCATGAAGCGCTAGTGACCGCAAAATTATCTGCCCCCATGGATGAAAGGTTATTTACGGTCATGGGATTGGATACGGTAGGTGAACGCTGTGGCGTTATGGCTGCTTCAGCGGCCTATGAAACTAGTGCCCCTGTGTTTCAGGTGAGATGTGCAAATGTACGAAACCAGCCCGTAGTGCTGCAGGTAGGACAGCGCATTGCAGTGGTCGAACCAGTGGACTGCGTGCTGAAGGTGAAACCTGGAGACCCTCCCGCTGAATGGGTGAAGCAGTGCTATGACAGAGATGTGTGTCGACAGGTTCAAGCGACTGAACCTCCCCCCAAAGTAGCCGAAGACAAATTAGGACCTCCACTGCAAGTTGCATGTCCAGATGGACACGTGATGGAATTTACCGTGCCAGAAACATTGACGGACGAACGCAGAGAGGAACTGAAAAAGGTGATTTTGCAGTACAAAGAAGCTTTTGCCCGACACAAGTATGACATCGGCTACAGCGAATTAGTGGACTACCGGTTGCAATTGGTGGACAAAAAGCCAATTGCTTGCAGAATGTACCGGTTGAGTCTGGATGATCAGCAATACTTAGAAAATCATTTGAGATGCCTCATCGAGCACGACATCGTGGAGCCCAGTACGAGCCCGTATTGTGCCCCCACGCTGGTGGTATCCAAACCGGATGGATCAAAGCGGATGGTAATTGATTACAGACGCCTGAACGCTGTTTTGCACGCTCCCCAATTCCCATTACCCCGCTTAGATGAAACAGTCGAATCTTTATGTAGCTGCAAGTATTTTTAGCAGTGCCGACATAAACCAAGCTTTCTATAACATTGCTTTGCATCCAGATGATCGACACATCACGTCATTCAGAAATGTTTTTGGACAATTTCAACTGAAACGTTTACCCATGGGATTAAAATGCTCACCTAGTTTAGCGCAGCGCTGTTTTGAATTAGCTATGGCCGGTTTAATACATCGAAATGTATTATTATACATCGATGACTTGCTGATTTATAGTGCAACCTGGGAAACACATTTATATGACATAGGACAGGTGTTAGAAAGACTAATTAGGAACAATTTCAAAATTAGTCCAAAAAAGTGCTTTTTCGCGCGCGTTACAGCTGTACGCTTTCTAGGATTTATGATTGGCCGTGACGGCGTGTGCGTACCAGATGATAAACGGCACATAATTCAGGACTGGCCAGTACCCACTACCGTAAAAGAGGTAAAAGGATTCCTGGGAGCTATCGGTTTTTTCAGACGCATGATTCACAGATGCGCAGAGCTAGCAGTACCCTTGTCAAATCTCACGCGTACGGGACCAAGAGAGAACTACAATAGCGACACCCCGGTGGATTTGACATCGAAACCCAAGGCACTGGAAGCTTTCCATAAGCTCAAGGAAGCATTGTTAGGAAGCCCATGTCTGCAATTTCCCGATCCTAAACGTATGTTTATAATTATCACGGACGCCTCTAAAATTGCTGTTGCAGGCGTGCTAGCACAACGAGCAGAGGACGAGAAAATACTACACGCATGTGCCTTTTACAGCCGGAAGTTAGGTGCAACCCAAAGCAAATGGCCAGCGATTTCCCTGGAAGCGTGTGCAATCTACGAAAGCATACGTAACTGGCATTGTTATCTGGCGGGACGACCCTTTGAAGTCTGGACTGACGCCAAGAGTATTTCGTGGGTAAAGAATCCTAATTTAGAGACTACCCCGCACGCCATGCTGCACAAGTTCGCCTTAGCAATTACGCCGTACCAAATCACGTTTAAGCATTTGCGGGGAAAAAGCAACGAATTAGCAGATGCACTATCCAGAAGACAAGACGCACCAGTGGTATTCGACGAGAAAAAGGACCTGGATGAGGCTTTTGAGCAGTTCGCACAAGTTACGTGCCGTGAAATCGCTCTCCCGCACGATAAGCAGGTTACGGTAGCTGCGGCAAGCAGGGCAGCGTACCGGCCAATCAGCGTAAACGAGGAGGCGGAGTTGATGCGACCAATCAGCGACCGGACGCGCGGGCGAAAAGAGGCGGAGCCACCCGGGCTGCGAGAACGGCAGCGGAATGCGGAAGCGCCTGGAACCGGAACAATGGCTGGTGGTGCAGGAGCCGGAAATGAAGTTGTTCCGGGTTTGACGAGTGCAACTAAGCGCAGTACAATTATGGCACTACCCCCAATGACTCCGGTTGACAAATTGAAGCGACTACAAGCAGAAGAACCATACATAGCCACAACTATAGAAGTGTGTCGCGCAGATAATTTTTACAGCGCCGCGCCGTATTTTATTGACCAATACGGTTTATTACGTCGCCAAGCGGGAACGTCCCAGATACCAGGTATACAATTATACGACCCCGTATGTATTCCGTCGGAATTAGTTCCATTTGTGTTAGAATTAGCTCACAATCACCCTACGGCGGGCCATTTAGGAATAATAAAAACATTCGAAAGGTTGCAGGAATTCGCGTGGTTTCCAGGAATGCGGCCAGAAAGTGCGCGCTGGGTTGCCACCTGCCCTTCGTGCAACGCCAAGAAAGGTCTCAGAGCGGCAATGCGAACTCAAATGGTGTGCCGCCAGGTAGCCAAAAGGCCAGGTGATGTGATAGCGGTAGACGCAATAGGACCTTTACTAACCACGAAACGCAGAAACCGACATGTGTTAGTATTTGTTGATCAGTGCACACGTTTTGGAATTGCTGTGCCCGTTCCCGACATAAAACAAGACACAGTATCATTTGCATTTCTGTTGCACATTTTGCCTATATTTAGTGTGCCGGCCATTATACTCAGTGATAACGCCCCTAGCTTTACCGAGGGCACTTTTGCCAAGCTTCTACAATATTTGAACGCGACCCAACATACATCATTTGCGTACACCCCCAAGAGCAACGGAATGGTGGAACGTAGGAATGGTGTTCTGATGGAAATAGTATCACACTACGTAAATCGTACACATGACGATTGGGACATACATTTAGGCGCCGCTGTACACGCGTACAATACATCGAAACACCCTTCCTTGCAAACCACCCCCTATGCGTTGCTATTTGGCAAGCCTGCTGCGTCCATGTGGGAGCGAATGATCGAGCCTCCCCCTGACAACGAGGCATTGCCCTCATTGCCGCATAAGTGCGCTCTTATAAATGAATTAGGCGCGCGTCTAACCACAGCACGCGAAGCAGCGCATACCGCTTTAGCAAAGGCGCAGCAAAAAGAGCAATTTTACGCCAATCGCCGTGCGCGCCGATTGAATGTGCAACGCGGGCAAGCGGTACGCGTATACACGCCGCGTATTACTCAGTTGACGGGCCCCAGTAAGAAATTCGCGCCTCGCTTTATCGGCCCGTATGAGTGCATTGATTATGCCCACCCATTAGTGACTTTATTCAACAATATTAATAAGAAAATTTATGTAGTTCATGCGGATCGTTGCAAGGCAACCAGTGAATATTTAATTCCCCCTTCTTACAGTGAATTATACGGCGACGACTAAAAAAATTGATTAATTAGCCGTTACGATCATCGCCGTCGCGTCAAACAACACGAAACCAGGTACAACAGGTATGAAGTGTGTGTGAAAGTGTGTGTGTTTTGTTAGGAAGCTCGTGCACCCCTTTTGCCCACGGGCGACTGGACCGCACGAGTTCTTGTTACTTTCCCCGTTCATAAAACTTCGCAATTAATTATTTTATCACATTATTATAATTATAATGGCTTCGGCCTCTCGCAAACGCCCATTTGAAGGTGCAGACGCCCCGCCCATTAAATCCAAGGAGACAAATACACATGGTGCCTGCGGCGGCGGAACCATTCCCCCGCGACAACTTTACCGCGCGCAGCAGATGCAAAATGGACCGGAAATCTACCCCAGCAGAGGGAAATTCGAAGGTTGGGTAGATAGGGTGTATATTGACTCGGGCGCGGACGGGCATGTTGAGTATCAGTGCCATGTGAGAATTTCTGAGCAGACGATGGCGATACTCAGCGAAAACGAGCAGTGGGTGAATGCGGATGAAGCTTATCCGTATTTCTATTATTCGAATAAGCGGGCCAAGGCGGCTAGGGACAAACGGACCACTCAGCTGGTGGATTTGTGCGCGAAAATTCAGAAACAACACCCCTCGATGTTCCTGCCCCTAGTGCGCCACGGGATGCGTTTCTCGGCGACCGCAATCGCACAAAAAATAGAAAATCCCCGGTACTGGGAGTTTACCGGCGTCGCGATTTGGGGTAATCAGACAAAATGCCCCTTAAACGTTGCCGCCCCCGTGGTCGTGAGTACGCAGGGCACGCGGCGCGTCACTCAAGCGGCACGTACACTGACGCGCGGCGACACTTCCGGCTACCAGCCCTACACGAGCGACTGGAAAACAGCGCGGCTGCGAGCGGCCTTCACGCCGTCGAATTACAAAAATCTGGAACCGCTGGGCGCGGCGGAGCGAGGTGATGCCGGGCCGGAAAAGCTGGTCATTTTGCACAGAGAATATGTGAGTGACAGCAGAGTGGAAAATTTGAGTGCGGGACAGTTGGGGCTGGCCCACGTCGAGTATCACGACTTGAATGATCTGGACGTGTTTGGCGACGAATTCTACGGCCATGCGTACGGGCTGCAGGTCGCTACGGCCGAGGATATCAGCACATCGGGCATCCAGCCAGACACAGAGAACAGAGACAACATGGACTCGTTTCTCAGGTATAAATTGGGCATTTTAGCAGCGGCTCACTGCTATAACGAGTCATTTTTGCGATTTCGGGCGAAACGCGCAACGGACGTGTGCGCGCATGTGTCCTGGGAGCACACGCCGCAGGGCACTGCATGCGATATTATGGTGCGCCGCCCGGACCCAGAAGAGTTGCAAGCTGACACTTTCGAAGGACCAGAAGAGCAGCGCGTGCGTTTGCTGGAGCAGGTGAACACGCAGACACAGCTGTTGAACCAGGCGACGCCCATGTCGGTGTTGAGCTTGGTGCAGGCCAGACCGGACGAAGACAAACCAGCGGCGGGCAGCCCCAATCTATCAGTCAGAATTACCAGCGTGGAATCAGAGCCAACAATTACAAGGCTGCGTGCGAAGTTGGACATGGCGGCGTCGCAATCAGCACTGCCCCGAACCCTGGAGAGTGGAAGATACATGGTGCGCGGCTCGAACGACTCGCCCAATTACGACCGAACCATGCGATCACTGCAAGCCGCCCTGAATAAAGCGCCGGTCGGCTGGGTGCCAAAAGTGGTCCAGGGGTCAAAAGTACTCACCCTGGAGGCGCAAATCCAATTAGCTGTGATATTGAATTTGCGTCTGCTGGATGACGAAACTGACTGGGCGCTCATTAGCCGCGAGGCTAGTGAGTTGTACGAATCATTGTTCAGAGGAAAAAACGAACAAATGATTCAGGCCAAATTAGGTGAGTTTTTGCCGCAGCAGGGGCAGGTAGAAGTTTTAGGAGCTGTGATCACAGCCGTGCGAATGCGCAAACCCCTTTTGATTATGTGTGACTCGCCTTTCGGGTCCGGGAAGACGACCACACAAAATCAACTGGCGTATGTGTGTTCACGCGGCTATAATTATTATAACTCGAGACCCAGGGTGCGCGCGGGCTCCGACTTGCCATCGGACAAGCAGCCGAACGCCAAATACCATTCGACGCTCATCACGTGCACGGTCAACTCGGCGGCCGACGAAGGCGCTCGCAGGGCCCTGGCCAACCTGAATAAATTAGGGCAGCGGGATATTTTTGGGGCTTTAGAAGTCTTATTGCGGGAGCGCGCGAAATGGACCGCCATGGCTGATATGCCATTTTCTGAAATGCAAAAACTGGAGGGTTTTGAAGAATTTTTGAAATTAAGAGCGGCATTTCCGGTGCGAGTTTTGAGTCCCATGTGGGAAACTGACCCCACTTATAACACCACCCCCGCGACCCAATTGCCAACCCTGCACACCCTAGCACAGCGAACCGGCCACAACATCGTCCGCCTCAGCCCCGAATGGACGGCAGCGCTGGAAAAGTACGACGGCGCCAAGAAGGACTACGAACTGGTGGACGAAATCATCAACAACTGCACGGACGACGCCGTCATACGCGCGCAGCTGACCGAACAAGTGCCATTTCTCACCGCCGACGATGGAGACGAGCAGCCATTCGATGACTTCGAGGCAGGCGTGGCGGGCGCCCGGGCTGGTGAGGCTAGTTTAGCTGATCAGGGATTTTGGGGTAAGGTGCTGCGTAGGGCGCTGTCTAAATATGTCAGGGCTACGGTCAGGCTGCACCGGGTGTTCTTGGAGGTGGTGCAGCCCGGTCAAATCCATGTCACTTTGGACTCCGCCCACGACGCCCGTATAAAAAGTGTGACTGCGTGCGCGGTAATTATTGACGAAGCGTCTTTGGCGTCTGACGCTGCAGTAATTAGCGTGGCTCAGGCGGCTCAGCTCCCAGTGAACGGCATGTTGCTTCTATTTGGAGACAGTAAACAATTGACGCGTATGATTCGCGTGCAAGACTGGGTGGAGCCTGTCCTGAAACCCGACCCCACCCTCATTGATAGGCTCACACAATACCAACTATGTCCCGTGGTTCACTTGGAAACAGTGTTCCGCGGGCATCGCCAGCTCATTCAGGCCAACTCTGTGGCGGCGTACAATGGACTGCTACGCGCTTACAACGACACTGCAGCGCACGGCGCCACCATGTTGCCCGCGCCTGGCGACTTCGAGGATGGCGTCATGCTGTCATCGACACTGGTGCACCAGGGCTGCGAATCGAAAGAAGGCATGTCCATTATCAACAAAAAGGAGCTGCGCATCATCCTGCACCTGTACGACTACCTCGTGGCCACAGTGAAAGAAGATCCCACCCTGCCCTGGGCAGATCTTACCGATCCCGCTAGTTTGCTAATTGTCTGTTTTTATGCGGCGCAGGCGCGCGCCCTAATCAGTCGATTAGTAGCCCATACAGAACACGACGCGGCTTACTGGGCCACCCGCGTGATCACTGCCGACAAGGCACAGGCCCGTGAAGCGGAAGTGGTCATCGTTTCCTGCGTGCGCGGCAGCCCGCCTACCGACTCCGCCCAGCTGGATGCCGATCCCAAGAAGGCGTACGGTAGAGTTGGATTTGTAGCGGAGTTGCCCCGGGGAAACGTAGCCACCTCCCGCGCCAAATGTGTGCGCATCGTGGTGGCCAACGCCGAGACCATGTTGTGGTCAACCTTTTTCCACCGGTTTCTGACGGTCGAGCACAAAGCCGACCGGATTTACTCTTACGAGTCAGGCCAAATTTGGGGAAACGTGATGGGATTTTGGCCTCCGGAATGGCGCCCGCGGGCCGACTTGAAAGAACTAGTCGGACCGGACAGGTACCCGGCCCTCGAAGAAGAACTGCAGGCGGAATGTTTGTCTGACATTGAAACCGCCACAGCGGGCTCTGACTCCTCCGCAGACGCGCGGGAGGAGGGTGTGCCGGTGTTGGAGGAAGTGGTGCCCGTTGTCGAACCAGTTTACCGCCCTAATGAAGAATATTCCCCCATTAGCAACGACATGGCGGCCATGGCACTGCAGAACGTAGCCGAGCCCCCCTCGCCGCCGCCCGAGCACCACGACGCGGTCGAGGCCATCCCACTGCCACCGGAGGAAGCTCCAGCGCAACAGGTAGAACACCACATGGAAAATGGTAATTGTGAAAATTGATACGAAACAATTTTTGTCAAAAGCCCAGTTATCAAAGCTTCAATGTAATAATTCATGCACAACTTTTGTCGTCAGGAGAAACAGACAACTCTGTAACAAAAAATAATCAGCAAACAACAAACATACTTGTTAATATTCCATGAAAACAATTAGAAAATCTTGTCGACGATCAATTTTCACACGCACGGACTGCGACATGTCGGTTGAGCAGGTAACTTGAATGTTGATTCCAAACTGCCCATCCAACAGTGGCACGATGCTGTGAAATAATACAGATTAGTAGTCTGATTAATTAGTTTCCAAAATCAAAAAGAAAAAACTTTTTCTCACATCGAGCCCTGAGCGGGAACCAAAATTTCGAAGTTTCGAGCACAAAAAGCCGGCACGGCAGAAAGCTGATGCCATAATTCAAATGAAGACGAGCCATATTTGCACCCCCAGGGCATGTGACTGCCACAGCCGTCCACCGAAAAATGCAGAGAAGGCATGATTTTTGAATAATCAAAAAACGGCGCAAAACACTTTTTCTGAACATGTCGTTTTTAGCCCGGAGGTAAAAAATTAATGGCTGGTGGGATTGTAGGTAGAAATATGGCTAACTAATCATGCGTGAAAACGTAACGACAACTTTGCGCAGACACTCCGACGACTCGAGAACGACCATGTGCGACCGAATGACGACCCGCGGTGCACAGGGAAGTCACAGTGAACGTGCGGTTCGCTGTGCACTGCAAATCCGCCAACGAAGCCGCAGCCCCAGGACGGTACGCCCGAATGGACACTACTGCGGCCCTGAATTTATTAATTGATTCTTTTCCGTTAATTATTTAATTATTTCCCGTGTGACGCTAATTTTTAATTTTCATTTTAGTGATTCATTAATTAAGCTAATTAGGTTACCCGCATTTTGAGTTAATTAAGTGACTACTTCCGTTTTTTCTTTTTAAATGCATTTCCCAACATGTACTTTCGAATGTTATAATTTTTAGGTTTAATCAAGTTTACATTTTTGGTCAAAAGGGTGCAGTGTCTGGGAATGGGTTAGAAAGACTTTAATGTTTCTGGTTAAGCTAACAGGTGTTGACTCTGTTAAATGCTTAGACGCCCCGATAGATAACATTCAGAAAATTCCCTGACCAAGTGCTTTTACTTAGGACTAGGTAATGGGTGGAAAAGTGGCAAACGGCAATTATTGTCGGCATGCGACTGCAAGACACATGCAGAGCACAGTTTATAGTGAAGAGCACAGTAGTGCCAATTAATTATTCCCATCACCCAGGGTGATTGGTGAACTCACAAGTGCTAGTGTTTTGTGGCGTGTGTTTAGTCCCAAAGTTCCAACCCTTACCCGGCAATGCAATAACCTTGAACAAACCCCGCAAATGAGCGTTCTTTCTGTGGCCTTGGTCGGGCGCGCTATAAAAATATTTTTCACCTAAAGGGGCGCAGGTTGATAACACGTGTCACACCACCTGCTCTGAGTTGCACCGTAACCTCTGAATAGAACCCAGCTAATGACACTCACCTTTGAGATGAATTGCATTTTAATTACGTCAGTGATAATCACAGTTACTTTACGCTTGATTTAAATTACATTTGCACCCGTTCGTTTAAATTAATTATTTTTCCGCATTGAATTAATTTACTTGTGCCTCGTACGCTGTGTTTACGGTTTTCCAGTGATCATTGAATTTGCCTTATTAATTCGCTTATTACGGTTAATTGTTGTGTCTCTGATTTAGTATTCATTTTGATTATGGTAGGTTTTTGGTGATTATAAAACTCGCTGATTTTACATTTTTTCACCCACTAGAGGCTATACGACTCACTTGAGCTATTGTGAAATTGACTCTGACTACATCGCTAAAATAAAGTTTCCCGTGAACCCAACTTGGTCCCCCTGAAGCATACTAACTGCTTGGATTTTAATTTGAATTTTATTAATTTCGGCTTTGCATTAATTACGGCTTTTTAACAATTAATCGAAGTAAAACCGCTGGCAGCAGTTACGAAAGGGAGTGGTAAGTTGCCGTGTCCGTCCTCAGGAACTGTCAGGACCCCAAGGGGTACTGGCGCCGTTCCTGATTTGCGTGTGAACATCCCCGTACCATAAAAACCAATTATTTATTTAATTAAGCACGCAAGTGGAAGCGCAAAGGGACCGGAATTTGCAATTCTCCGCCGCGGCAAAACTCGACGAGTGGCGTATTTTTGTGGTAAAAACGGAAAGTAGTAAAATTAGTAAAAACGTAAAATATCTGACACATGGTAGAGAAACTACTGTGCAAATGATCATAGCATTCTGATTGCAAACAAAACAACCAAAAAAACAAATACCTAAAGAGATATACAATATTTAGATCATGAAAAAAATTTATGTTAAGTTTATGATGAAAACTTGTTTTAATTATCAAACTTCATCTCAGCCTTCAGAGTGGGATCGTCTGTGCTGGTGACATGGGTGTTTTGAACTGCTGTTGAGAAAAAGTGCAGGCATCGTTTTTGATGTTATTCTTTTATAAAAAACTAACGTAAATCCTCGAATAAGTCCCCCCTCGAATAACTCCCCCATGTTAGCCGGCTGAGGAAAAAATAACTCCCCCCCCCTCGATTAACTCCCCCCTACATTATGGGTGGGAAAGTCATACATGTATAAAAACGCGGTAAATATGTGTGTGTACATAAAGATAATGTATCCTTTGCAGCTGACGTTCACTAGCACTGATTACATTGCTTTTGATATTGATCAATGCATGAATTTAACCCAATTTATACAATACATTGATCGTGCGTTTTACTTGATATTCTGAAGAAAAAATAACTCCCCCCTCGAATAACTCCCCCTCAAATAATTCTGAGGAAAAAATAACTCCCTGGGGACTTTTTCGAGGATTTACGGTTTGCAATTGCGCACAGTTTCTGTAAAATTTGCTAAGCTCAATTTCAAAACTAAAAATTTGGTGCCATTTTCAAAAATTTCAGCGATGAGGTTCAGTGAGCAAAAAAGTCTGATGAAGTTTGTTTGTATGGACCAAAAAATCTCCAAAACATCTTAATAAAAATTCAAAAAATATATTTATAGATAATGTTAAGCAAAAGTTATGAATTTCCAACAAAAAAAAACAGCCCAAAAACAATGACTTTTGACTTTGATCAATTTTTTCACTAGGAAGGTGACATTTCCGAATGTATGCATGGACGGAAATTTTCAGTTATCATATATGCAGTTTTCAAATCCACAATAAAGGAGACAAAACAAATTTGTGACAAGGAAGGAAAACTCATGTCACCAGCAACACTTTTGGTGACACTGGCAACACCAGCAACACTAGTCAAACGTGGTGAACAGTTTTGTAAACTGGTGAGATTGACAACATGTTACCATGCATTACTGTTAGGAATTTCAAAATTCTTGGTTTGGGTTCTCGGCTCATACTTCCAAAAGATTTCAGTTCAGATATCTGTTCTCCATTCCTCAAAATTTTCAGTTCTGGTTCTCAAGTTTGGTTCCAGTTTCGTTCTATCGGTTCCAAAATGTCCAAAATTTCAGTTCCAGGTAATTGAATAATTGGGTTTTGGGTAATAATTGACTGAAAAATGGAATGACAATGTAATGATGTAGTGTAGCACACACCAGGTGTGAAATGATGTGCAAATGCAAACCAAACAACTCTGTTAAGCTGTTTGTTGTTTAGGGATTGCATAGTCATTCAAAATAAATATTTTTTACAGAAATAACCACTTTTGTTTTCTCATGCATCCAGTGCCATTGTATGGCAATCTATGACATCACAAGTACTACACTTCTCTGATTCAAGGTGATTCTTATGGTGATTCTTATGGTGATTCAAGTGGCGATTCAAAATGTGCCAGGACTGTGGCACGAAGCATCATGGCACTTCCAACCATAGTTGGTCAAACGTATTTACATGTACTCTACAAATACGCGTAAACGCGTACTGCATAAATACGTTTATGTTTCCTCCTGAAAAAAATACCGGTACTCACTTACTCGTGTACTTTTTGAAAGTACGCGAGTACGGAAAACGTATTTTAAGGGGACATACAATGTGACTAAAATGTGACAGGTGACCATGTACCTGACCCCAAACCCGCAACATACTTGAAGGGCATCAAAATCGGCCAATGTACGACAGACTGGGACAACATCAAAATTTGATTACCCCCCCCAAAATGCCACCCTCGATTTATGCTATGGGGGGATTCATGCTTGGTAATAAGCCCGGCACGCACGAATACCCGTTCCGCACAAATACCCGTTTAACACAAATCATCAGTCGTGTGCATAATGTGCAATTGTGCGTGATGGGTTCGATTTTGTGCGTTACAAGCAAATGTGCGGAATGGGTATTTGTGCGTAATAGTACACCCTCAGTAGCAGGTACTAACGTATAGCATGTGTTCAGAAAGGCATCAGAGTCTAGCGACTGTCCTCCACAAACCATGAAAGTGCCTGTGAATCGGTGAATGTTTGGGTACAGTGATGAATTCACAATCGTCGATTGGACCATACCTTGGTCATCGATGAGTGCACCGGCAGCCAGCTTCCGATATGTAAACGATGTCGGTACGGATGGCAATGTTGTGACTGAATAATCATTTTGGTCGATCCGCATCGCTGCGCCATTGCCAGCTGCATAGGGTTGACTTCAAGTCGCCATTGTACCCCATTTATTGTGTTACGCGCACATTTTCATTTCATTTCAAATTATTACCACAATTGGCGACGGGCGTCAAGGGTACATACCAAAATAACTAACTAACCTACTAAAAGAAAATCACGCGAGGACAATACACATGCGGGAACAGATTCACGAGGTAAAAATAAAGCATATAGACGAAAATACCGGTTTTAAAATCGGAATACAAGGCAGATCTTAATGTAATTATGGCAAGTGAAATATAACACGCGAAATACCAAAAAGTGAATTAAGTATAAAACCTTTGGAAACACATGTAGAAACATCGTACAATAATTGTAGCACAAAAAGAAACTTAAAGAGAATTTACTTCTCATAATCCCAATCCAAATCAACGCACTTCGGTAGCCAGGGTGCACCCTGCTAAACCAAAGCTCATTATAGTGTTGCACACACTAATATGATTGGATTCTTCTTCAAGTCAGACCAAGAATTTACTTACTTAAAACACTATAGAACAGAATATTAAAACACTGTAGAACATAGATATTTGATGGACCGCTCCAATAACTCTCTTGCAGCCATCTACCATATCCATGTTCTAATTTAGATACAGTGTGTTCTATACCAGAAGTGCATTAGATAAATGTTGCAAAGGTGTGCATAAGGTGCAAAAAATACCAGCAAATAATGTAAGTTAACATTTAAATCATGTCCAACTCAATTTGCAAGTATTACCTCTGTACCGGACCTGTGTACATAGTACACAGCCCTTTATCAAGAGCATACACCTCCTTAGATAGCGTTACTCTTACTGTTTGGCACAGGTTCGGTGAACGGATTATATCAGATCTGACAACCGGACTCGCTACCTTTATTTTTTCAGCACATCCCCCTTCACAACACACCCCCGGCAGTGCTTTAAGAAGTCCCTCCCTCCACCCAGTCAGGTGTAGGGAGGGGCACCCAAACAGGATATGTGACACTGTCAACCACATGTGTATTCCATTTCTTTTACAGAATATGCAATTCACATGCATCCTACTTCTTCTGCCAACCCCCAAAGTGAATTGAATGGTTTCTTGTAGTAGGCCATGTCTAAACCATAACCAAGCCAGCTCATTACGGTACAATGATTTTGGGTTGATAGGCAACATACTCAAACCACTATACCGTTCCCCACGCACCCTAGACACATGCACATCCCCCAGGCTTTTATCATCCCAGGATTTTTCTTTACAAGTGAGTTTTAGCCCCTTTTTACTGAGTAGAGCATTGAGATCCCATTCTTTTTGAATTTTCACTTCACGCCCTACAGGACTATTCTGGCGTTTTTGACCATTTCGTAGTGTCTGCCAGATGGCCGCAGCTTCTGCAGTCGTTTTACTGACAGACACCCCCCTCAGGTACCTACTGTGACTAATAACGAGCTTATTATAAGCTCCCTTAACAGTAGTAAGATCCCCTTCAATGGCAAGTATTCTGCTATTGATCCACATTGGTGCTTTAAGTGCGTGCCGGAATGTCTGCATTTGTAGACTCACAAGTTTCTTCAAATGAGATTTAGACATCCCACTTATTTCCGCACCGTAAAGTATTTTAGGCATTGCATACAGGCTCCAGAGTCTGTTTGTCGCCCAAAAAGGCCGAGAACTGAACTGCTGTACCTCTCCTACAAGAATCGATGCTACATGCGATCCCTGTAAAAGATTGTCCCTATGCAGTTTCAGACTGTCCTGACCGGATGAAAGCCGTATCCCCAGGTACTTAATTTCATCAACCTCATCTATGGTCTGAACATTTTTCTGGGCATTATATCCCAGCTTCCATTTTGTGGAAATCTGTGCTTTACGTCTGAAGTGCATAACCTTACTTTTAGAAGGATTTATTGCCACACCCCATTTCCAAGCCCATTGTGTGAATACATCCATAATCTGCTGCAAAACTTCATCTGTATTCGCCAGCAGAACAATGTCATCCACAAAAAAAATGGCTGGTACATGTTTACTACCTAAAACTGCACCCGTACCAGATTTCTCTAGGTCTGTCCTCAAATCTGCCATATAAATGACATATAAACTAGGAGATAAGCAGCAACCCTGTCTCACCCCATTGTTATACATCATAAGGTCAGATGCAAACTCGCCATATTGAATGAAACACTCTAAATTGGTGTATGTATTAGACATAGCACGCACAAATTTAGAAGTGTAGCCATATGCTAGAAGTTTTTCCCATAAAAGGTCCCTTGGGATTCTGTCGAATGCCTTTACGGCATCGACAAAGCATGCAGATAATTTACCTGATTGTGCTAAGCATCCCTGCATGACCACGTGATTATCTGTTGTACGACGTTTCTTACGAAACCCCCCCTGCATGTCCCCAAAGCCGTTTACGGCCTTGAATGTATCTAGGAGGCGTTTGTTTAAGATACAACAGTATAGTTTCAGTAGGTTACATTGTAGTCCTATTGATCTATAATTGTTTACGTCATGCCTAGACCCCTTTTTATGCAATAATTGCAGTTTGCAAATTTTTGCATTTCTAGGTATTTCCGCACCGTCAAACCAGGAGTTGAAGAGAATAGTAAGAACTCTTACTAATTCAGGTCCCGCTCCTTTAAGCATTTCATGATACACCCCGGTTGTTCCAGGTGATTTAGAAAGCTTAAGTTTCTTACAGGCACGCTTTACGTCTATCTCTGAAATCGATAGGTCAAGACCCTCTCTATTTATGCCAGAGATGACACCAGATAGTGAAGTCACCCTCACCGTTTCTTTATTTTCCATAGGGTTAGCAGTTTGGACTGTTTTCCAAAACCCCTTCAATACGTCATTAAGTTCCCCGGAATTATTAACAGTCCCACCTTCAGGTTTTCTGAGTGCCGGGTATTCTATAGCCGGCGCTCTGAACCTCTTCGCTAGGCTGTATAAGTCCGTTTTTACATTGTTTGTGCTTAGTTCATAATCAAGTCGCCGCGCGTTGCAATTATCACGCGCCGTCTTTTCAGTGTTCCTTATTTCCTCCTTTAGCCCCCCTACCATGCATTTATATTCTTGATATCCCACCTCCCCACGGTGTAATGCACGCCGGGTCCTTTGGATCTTAGATTTCAGTTCACAAATTCTTACTTTCAATTTGTCAACTGACTGCCCGTTTCCCCTTTTCTTAAAATGCGCTAAGGCTGTGTTTTGAAAGAGAGGTAAAAGTGTTGCATATGTACAATTTTCATACGTAACGGCTGATAACACTCTCTCAATAGCCTCACTAAATGGTGCAACTTTTTCCTCCCCACCCACACACCATTGAATTAAGTTTACGTTGCGTTCGATGCTATGAGATTTACATTGAGGCATAAAAAGCACATGTAAACGTAGAGCTGAATGGTCCGACATGATTGCATGTGGACTATCCCTGTCAATATGTTCGAGATAGATATCTCGGACATTGCTCCTTTTATACAAAGTTAGGTCCAAGAGCGATGATACTGTCCCTGAGAAATATGTATGGATATGGCCTTTTTGCGGTACGGCTACTGAAAGTTCATTCAGTTCCGCAAGTGCATGAATCAGCCTACCATTTGAGTTAATATCCCCCGAGTTACCGTCCAACCCTGGCAGTGTATTACTTCAACAAATTTCAACTAGGACTATCGTTGTGCGCGAGAACAGTTTCATATAGCAAGATTTTTATGGTGGAAGGTGAAGCACAGTGAATGGACTTCTTCCTTTGGGGCTTTGTGAAGGAGAAGGTCTCCAGTCCACAGTTTTTTGAATATGTGAAAATTTAGTGATATGAATGCGTGCTCTCAACATATTAAATGGGGTACATTTATCTACTCCCATGTTAAATTTGAGTGCTTTTAATAAAAAATTGACATGCTGGGAGCCGTTGAAACCCAGAGTTGTTAAAATACTGGTATTTTTGGAAAGTGTAAGTGTAAGTGTAAATACACTTTTCAAATTTTAAGTATGGATACCAAACGTGTAAGGTATTTTTTAAATACCAAGGAAAGTGTAAAAAAAGTGTAAGTGTAAAATTTTTTTTAGAAAGAGCTCTCACTGTTGAGCATTAGAAAATACCACTGTTTCCACCTTTAGATCAATTTATCTATCATTTTCATTCATTATTTCACATTTTACTGCCAATTATGAAACATTTCAGACTGTAACAAATTAAGTGGTATGAAGTTGCCTAATAATGGCACTTTTTCAGTGTTGATATTTTACTGACTAAGCAATGTGATACACAATAGCAAGAATGTACATGCAGCAAATATCAATGCAAAAGCCATTCGACTTTGTGTCCAGCTGGTGAATTTCAATTGATCTTGTCCTTTTTACAAAAGTATGATGAAACTGTAGAATACCATGAGTACTGTTCAAAGGTCAGAGATAGTGCTAGTTTGCACATTTTCCATATCTTCTACATTCAATGCATAACTGCATATGTGCACGGTGCAGTTTTTTTTGTACATGAACATGCTTTCTAAAAAGCATAAAACAGGGCCATCTGAAAGAAAAAAAATACACTTTCTGTACCCAGGTATTTTGCCCAGGAAAGTGTAAAAAAGTGTATGGGTATTTTATGAAAGTGTAAGTGTAAGTGTAAATATAAATACCCATTTACCCGGGTATTTCGGGTAAGTGTAAATACACTTTCGCAACTCTGTTGAAACCGTGCGCCTGACGCGAGCCACCCAGTACCCACCAATCCAAGCTGTTACATCAGACATCTTTGCACACATGTAAATACAAGAGCTACTCAAGTCACAAATGTCTACACACACTCACGTTGAAGAATATAGACTGTGCGATTTATCTTCTCGACAACCATTTCATGGGCTGGAGAACTTATCAGAGAGCTGCCGTCGATCACTGCCGATGGCTTGTCTGGCCGCCACTCTTCCCAGTATTTTCCCCATCCCAGTCGAAACAGCCAAAGTCCTGGCACACATGTTTAAATTTTATCACACGGCGCATTGTCTTCAAATTGACAAAAATGACTGGGCAAGCAAACGCACTCGGCTTTGAGCTACAATTGTACAAGTGGCTGTGGCTCCAGGGGCAGTCCCAGACCCTGTAAAATGCCCTGAAAAATGTCGAATGTCATGCAAAGTGTCAAAACTCATGTCAAATGGCAAACGTACGCTAGATAACGTTTGACGGTTTGCATGACATTTGTAATTTTACAGGACATTTTCAGAGTGTGGGATAGGCTCCAGGAGCCGTTGGGCTGGCACAGGTGCTGCAGGCTGGCGCTGGTGCGGTCGGCGGCGGTGGTGTTGCGCGCGCAGGTCACAGTCAGCGAGGTGCCGCACGGGTACGCCTGCCACGCGCTGTGCAGCGACGAGTTGTACACCACGCTCCACGTCGCCCCCAGCTGCTCCGCGTCCGGGGGGAGGCACGCTGTGGGCAATTTAGATTGGTGACCACACTGGCACATGCTTCAGAAACCAGTGCGATACAAACGTTTGACACAGTGGTCATCTAAAATGTTCTTGTCCCAGTCACTGTTATTCATGCATTGCGCAGTCTTCACAAACACAAACGGCGTCTCTGAGAAGTAGCTGCCACTTTG
>CAXIWS010000101.1:0-10143 GCA_964036195.1 Sphaerolaimus hirsutus
TTACTCCTTGCAGCGGCCGGAAATTATCACGAAAGTGTCCCCCACGGTCATCAAGTGAATGGTCATATAAAGGTAGTCATCATCATCCTCCCCCTCAGAAATAGGGCCCTCAGAGGACACGGTGTCATCGTCATCCCCGTCGAAGTCGAGCAAGGTCCGTCTGGCCGAGCTGCTGCATGCAGAACGGCGGCGGCGGTCGCGCCAAAAACGCTTGTTGCGCCGGCCGGCCTTCTTCGAGCCCTTGCGTTTCTTGTTCGGCTGCGTGTACAGAAAGGATGAAAGAGTACCCCCTTGTAATTAGGGTTCAAACGTTGGTGTGCCTCTCTGCATGTTAAGTTTAATGCATGCATGCAATGGAATCAAATATAAATATCAAATTTATCATTCGATTTGGATTGTCAAGTTCTAGCTGGCTTCTCACATTTTCGTGAAAGCTGAACCAGTTTTTATCATGTTACAAGCTAAATTTAGATGAGTCCTTAAACACTAGCGAAGTGCCGTGTACTTACTGTTGCATTACGACGGTAATCGCGACGTCCATTATTTGAGACACTTGCCATCCGGCAGGTGTTATGCTATCGTTGAAGTTTTAAGGCCATTTATTATTTCTATTAGAATTTCCTGATGTAAAGCCAGTCTGCATGTAGCACTGGTCCGCATGTAAGCCTGCTCTGCATGTAAATGCATGCTACATGCGGACCGGGCGGGGGATTAGCGGCGCCGGTTCACATGGTGCCTTGTGGGGGGGGGGGGCGTGCATGTGGAACGGGCGGGGGAATAGCGGCGCCGGTTGACAACACAGTACTGACAACGCCGCTAATCCCCCGCCTGATCCGCATGTAAGCCCGGTCCGCATGTAGCATGCATTTACATGAAAGGCAGGTTTACATGCGGACCAGGCGGGCTTACCTGGGGGCAGTCCCAAGCCCTGTAAAGTGTAAAGTAAAGTGTCAAATGTAAAGTCAAATGCAAAGTCAAGTGTCAATCAAAACAAAAAAGAAAAAGATTTTATTAGTGAACTTTGCATGACAATTGACACTTTACTTTGCATTTGACTTTACATTTGACACTTTACTTTACATTTGACACTTTACTTTACACTTTACAGGGCTTGGGATTGGCACCAGTGCTACATGCAGATGTTTTGGTTGTGGGAGTTATTCAAGGGAGAGTTACTTTTCCTCACCTCGCCAACGGGGAGTTATTCAAGGGGGGAGTAATTTTAGGTGGGATTTTATTCGAGGATTTACGGTCACTTTGATCACCCCAAGGTAAATACATGAAATGGGCATTAAATTGAATTAAAAAAATTATTAGCATACTCACCTTCACAACACACCTTTCACCGCCAATCACTTTGATCACCCCGCCGTTGTGGTTCACCGGCTGCTGGTTGCCAGAGTCCTGCGTGGGGGGGGGGGGGTTGAGCAAATCCTGGATGCACAAGTAAACCCGGCCTGATGCCCTGCAAGGAGCACACTTTAGGGCTCGAACTGGACTCAAGTCGCGACTTGAGCAAAAACAGGGTACTGACTCGACTCGTCTGACTCGACTGGAAAAATATGGCCCAAACTCGAGACTCGAGGTTTTTGCCCGACTTGA
This sequence comes from Sphaerolaimus hirsutus, assembly GCA_964036195.1. Lineage (NCBI taxonomy): Eukaryota > Metazoa > Nematoda > Chromadorea > Monhysterida > Sphaerolaimidae > Sphaerolaimus > Sphaerolaimus hirsutus. The sequence goes on from CAXIWS010000101.1 coordinate 1,603, forward strand.
CTGGTATTGGATTGAATGGTGTTAAAACTAAAGTTTAATGCATGCATGCATGCAATGGAATCAAATATTAATATAGAATTTATCGAATGCTTCTCACATTTTCGTGAAAGCTGAACCCGTTTTTATCATGTTACAAGCTAAATTTAGATGAGTCCTTAAACACTACCTAACTTTGGCTGTTGCATTACGACAGTAATCGCAACGTCCATTATTTGAGACACTTGCCATCCGGCAGGTGTTATGCCACGGTTGAAGTTTTTCAAGGCGATTTATTATTTCTATTAGAATTTCCTGATGTAAAGCCGGTCTGCATGTAAGCCCGTCTGGTCCGCATGTAAGCCTGCTCTGCATGTAAATGCATGCTACATGCGGACCAGGCTTACATGCGGATCAGGCGGGGGATTAGCGGCGCCAGTACTGTGTTATCAAATGGAGCCGCTATTCCCCCGCCCGTTCCACATGCACGCCCCCCCCCTACTGAAATGAGTTATTCTTAATTCCCATCAACTGCAGTTGACCAAAACATCATTATGGTAAATTCAAATGTGTTCAAAATTTGTGGTTGCGGGGTTCAAATGTGTTCAAAACAGCCGTCCGGTGCACAAGTAAATGCCCTGCACAGTGCACAAGTACCGGCAGTAAAAGGTTGTGGAAATGAACCGCCTATTTACCACGCCCACACCCTTTAGACATATTTAGAATTATTTACCTACTAAAATTCTGGTTGATTCAATCTATGAGCATTCCACACATAGCAATATATAAAATCGACTTATCAAAATTCAGTAGATTTTTACAGGATGATAAAAATTATCTGAGATCCTAAAGAGAGTGTACCTGCCAAATAGCAGGCAATCAAATATTCCCAGATATGGTTAGAGGAACCGCAGAATGGACCTCTTCGAGAGTGCCCAAGAAGTGAAAGCCCACCTAGTTAATTCTAGCTTATCACATGAAAATTTCGCCTCGGGCTACATATATAGCTGAGCGGCCCCCGTAAACAAGCAGCCCCCCCACTCAAAAATACTGGATAGCCTGCAATTGAGGCGTCTAATTCTAAAAGTCGACAAGTCCACAAAATGGGATTTTGAGTAAATGGACTTATCACATTTCTTGCGTTTTTTCCCATAAAAAAGGCTACGGAAGGTGGACTTATCGACTTTTAGTTCCCTTATTCCGGGACTCCAATCCCGATCCAATCCGTGCCGTGACTAAACTAACTTCGGTTTGATCGGCTACTAGCAAGGGGTCATCATCGATGTTCTCCTGATCCACATTCATGTCAGAGAGCGCATCCTCCTGGTCACCGCCATTGTTATTTTCGGGCTCGTCCGGTATCCATCTGTTGCGCATGAAGTACGCTCTGATAACGAGGGGGTAGCCGTGCGCGCTTCCAATCACAGCCGTACTGTAAAAAGAGAAACAGATTGAAACAATATCAGATCCTGACGAGAAAAGTTGACGAGCCAGAGTTAGCGCTGAGCCGGTGCCCAAGTAAACCCGTTGCACAAGTATGGGGGCGATACTTACCCTGTAAAATGTCAAATGGCAAATGGCATGCAAAGTGTCAAAAGTCATGGAAAATACCCTGTAAAATGTGAAATGGCATGCGAAGTGTCAAAAGTCATGGAAAATACCCTGTGAAATGTGAAATGGCATGCGAAGTGTCAAAAGACATGGAAAATACCCTGTAAAATGTGAAATGACATGCGAAGTGTCAAAAGTCACAGAAAATGCCGTGTAAAATGTCAAATGTCATGCAATGCAAAGTGTCAAAAGTCATGGAAAATGCCCTGTAAAACGACCCGGAATTGGACTTGACATTTTTTAGGTCATAAATATGAGCCCTAAACTTCCAATTCCCAATTCCAACTTTCCAATCGAAGTGAAATGAGAAGTTTCGGGATTTTGTGGTCCCGATTCCGAAAAGTCAATCCCTTTGAACCCTACCCTACCCTACCGACACAAAATAAAGCACAACAAACGTTACGACACCCTCCGCCAGCTCCATCGTTACACCAAGAGGGTAATCCATTACCACACTATCGCGCTCAATAAAAACGAGCATCAAGCCCTCCCCCTCCGGCACACCCGCTGGATCTTGAGTTTGGTCCAAAATGTTTGAGCTGTATTCCAATTCAGCAATGACCAGGCGTCTGTTCTTGACAAAAGAGAAGCGGGCGTAAGGCATCTGGAAAGAGGCAGTGGCGCGTTCCACATCTTGATTAAAATGCACAAACAAATACTGTATATCCTTGGACAAGTCCCCCGCGGAGTTATTTTTTCATGAGAAGTTTGTGAGGGGGATTCGAGAGGGGGACTTATTCGGTGACATACGGTAATTGAGAATGTAACGGGAAAATACAGGGGTGGGCATTTTCAGTTGCCGCTGGAGCTATCAAAATGAAATTTTAACACAATAGACTCCATAGGACACCCATTCTGAAGTTTGCAACCCAAAAGGCCACATTTTGGGTGAGTTGTGGAACACACAGTTTTTAGTGTAATTTTGTGACTTGGCGTCACCCATAGGATAAATCGAGGGTGCCATTTTAGGGGGGGGGGGGTCACCGGTCCTGGTGTCGTCCCATTCTGTCGTACATTGGCCGATTTTGATGGCCTTTGAGTTTGGGGTTTGGGATTGGGGCTACGACCAAATTCTTTTTTTATCTTGAATAGTTCCCCAGTCCCGAGATAAGCCCACCCCTGTATATAAACTCACTTTTCAGTGGTTTGCAGAGGTCAGGTGGTACTATGTGGCAAAAACGACGAACCCTGCTAGCACTGGAAACTGCGAGAGCTGATAGTAAACCGAGAAGACTAACAAAATGAGAAATAGGCTAAATAAATATGTGGGTATCAGTGACCGTATGTTGTTACATACATAAATACATAAAATATAAAATTACAAAATAACTTTGTTTTCTTTTATTTTATACAACAACCACAAAGGACACAATGCATAGACAAAAATCACACACAAAATGACACTTAGTGAAAAAATAACTCGAACACACTAGAAAATACTTTTTAAAAAGAGGTGCTGTGCTCATTTTTGCCCGGTGCTCATCGCACGATGAGCACCGGGCAGGGTGCGTCCATGCAATGTAATGTAAATATGAGGGCACGATGAGCACCGAGCAAAAATGAGCACCGGGCACCGCACGATGAGCACCGGGCAAACATGAGCATGGCGTAAACTTTTAACTTTTAAACTTTTAGGAAGCACTTTTAAAAAGGTTTTAAACAACGTTGCACATAGAAACGTTGAAAAAAACCAACAACTTAATCTGACGAGGAAACACAAAACATCATGTCAAGCAGGGACGTAGCCAAGATTTTTGAGCAGATTGTATACATAAATATTTCGGAGGCACAATTTCTGGCACATTTTTTGGTCAGCCCTGGGATGGGGGGGGGGTGGGGTGGCCGCCCCCCCTGGCTACGTCCTTGATGTCAAGTCAAGACTATGTGAAACAAACTATTTTTCAAACAACAAAAACACAAAACTCAAAACACAGAGCGTGCACACATTATCACAAATGTCTCCGACGTGATCAGGAACACCCGCACGCGCAGCGTGTCATCCACATCAGGAAGATCGACTTCAGGTTCTTGGTTCTGTTGGGGATCAAATCCATTCAAGACGTTGCGCATGTAGCTAGGTTTCAAACGGGATCCCGATCCTGATCCCAGATCCCGTGAGATTCCGGGATTTAGCAGTCCCGATCCCGATCCCGAAACCCCAATCCCGATCCCGATCCCGATCCCGAAATCCAAAAATACCAATCCCGATCCCGATCCCGAAAACTTTCAAATCCCGATCCCGGACTTGGGAGTTTCTCGGGATCGGGATCGGGATTTGAAAACTTTCGGGATCGGGATCGGGATCGGGATTGGTATTTTTGAGATTTCGGGATCGGGATCGGGATCGGGATTGGGGTTTCGGGATCGGGATCGGGATCGGGACTGGGTAAATCCCGGAATTTCACGGGATCCGGGATCGGGATCGGGATCCCGTTTGAACCCTAGATGCACGCTCTACTCACTTTTGCAGAGTGCGGCGAATTGGAACCTTTTGAACGGCGACAAGTTAAGTCGTTGTTAATTTAAGTCGGAAGCTAACCAAACCGTCAAAATAACACTTCTATTTATAATAAACCCTTCCCAAAAATAATCTGAGTTGGCAAATTTAAATTGTCAAAATGGAAAATGACATTATGTGTCACTTGCCCTACTTTTACTTGATATTTATTAATCCTAGTTGCAAAATTCGAGCGAGAACCAAGTTCCCGAATTCATGAGCCGAATATATAATACATGTTAAAAGTTTTGAGATTAGTTACCTAGTAGAAGTGAATGTGGTCCCAACAACAAACTACTTTATATGTCTGATTTATAATAATTGCCTAACAAAATTAGAGACGTGAGAAAATACACTCAGAATTTGATACTATTGTGTCTATATTTGCTTTTTCGGCAGGGAAGTTAGAATTACTACTAAATTTTCTACTATTTCTACATTCTTATATAAGGCTGTAAAAACTTATAAATGGTGTTTATTGTTCACGTTTTCACGTTTTTCTCGCAGAATTTTCACTCTGAAAAAATAAACCCCCCGGGGGGTCATTCGAGGGAATACGGTATACTAGGTAATTATTTTCGCAAAAGGATGCAAAATGTCAATTACAGGATGGGTGATACATGCGATTTAACCCCAATGCTTATACATAGAGCACTTATATAATAAGTGACCTTCAAAATACAGTGAGCAAATATTCATGTAGAGGTAAAATATGCTAATTGTGCTGTAAATCGGCATAAAAACAGGAAAAAATACATTTATCATTTCCACAATGGAAATGCCCAAATAAATTATCTTATGGGGTAGTACTGATTTTGAATCAAAATCCCCATGTGATTCGTAAAACGTTGCTGTGCAAGTAAACAGCCGCCCGGTGCACAAGTAAGGGCACTTTACTTGGGCACCGGTCTTTATACTTGGGCACCGGTTTTACTTGGGCAACGCCACGCCTTGGGCCTTTACCGACCCACGCCCTTCTGATTCAGAGCCCTTATCCCCTATCAAAATTCGTTTAAAACGTTTTCATACTCACTTTCATGATGCGCTCACTGTCTGTCATCGTGGCCTTCGTTTTGCCGTTGCCATTGCGCATGTATACCGGTGTGGAGGTACTCGACACGCAACTGCCGAGATTCTGCATCAAAAAGCTATTGATAAATAGAAGTTTTGAGTCTCTCGAGTCTCCTGTCTAAATGTTACGAACAACTAAACGAAGATTGACGCCAAATAGTTAACGCCAAAAATTCGCTAGTCCCCCCAAGGGTTGGAAAAAAACCCTTGACTTTTTGCCAAACCAGGACCGCAGTCCCGTTTGAACCCTACATCCAAGGTACGTACCTGGGCGGATGTTTACTTGGGCACCGGTCAGGTGCAAGCAAAAGACTACCGTATTTCCTCGAAATACCCCCCCTCAAAATGGACACTATGAACTTATAAACCCCCCCTCGAAATACCCCCCCCCCAAATTTAGTGTATAGAGAACGTAAATGACAAAGGCTGCGGTTTGTCATCCCGGCAATGCAAAACACACGTTAAAAAAGATGACTCTGTTATGTGAGAACAGTGTTTGTACGTCTACACACTTATAAATGTCTTTAGAGTCTTATAAATGGCGATTTTTGTTGCCTTTTTCGACGTCTGCGTACGTTTCAGACGACATTTTAGTACTGGAATTTCAAAAAATTTCTGCCGAAATAATAAACCCCCCCCTCGAAATACCCCCCCCCCTCGTTTAACCCCCCCTCAAAATTCTCACTCTGAAACAATAAACCCCCCGGGGGTATTTCGAGGAAATACGGTAGTTGACTAGCTTGTATTTATGACCTGAAAAAACTATCATGTCCAGGTAACATTCTGGGTTGTGAACATGAACGCTAGTTCACTAGCGATCACCTTCACAGATGTTGCCCGGACTCGATAGTTTTTTCGGGTCGTAAATACAGACTCCAATCAAGTGAGATTAATTATTAATATGTTTACATGTTTACATTTATCCAATGGACACATTGTAAAATTATACTATTGAATTTTGGTCGAGCAGCGAAATCTGCGAATGACCTACTAGCCGCTATATATAATATAGGTCCATCAAAATTCTATGAAAAAATCCTACATAGTGATAGTGATAAAGCTACTTATAATTAAAGAGAGCGCCCGTCAGAATTGACGAGGAATCAAATAATGAATTTTGCCAACTTGATTGCAAAATAAATGTTCATTGTAAAAACACTAAGAATAAAAACGCCGATTGGCTGATTCCAGCTCATAACATAAAAATTACGGGTTTAGCCTTTGATTAGATTGATAAGGACATTTTATCACTTAATAGCTAATCTCACGCTAATCAACCACTTAGCACAAAGACTGGTGCCCAAGTACGCCCGGTGCCCAAGTAAAGTGCGTGTACTGATGGATCTGTGCTGGTGATCATGGAAAAATCATCAAAATTACAATTTTACAAATTTATTTAGAATGTCATAATTATTGAAAAGTAATTGTAAAGTTGAAATGTCATTGTAAAAGTTGAAAAATGTATGATAATTGGTGAAAAATGTAGAAAATGACTGGAATGTTTGTCGAATGTGTGAACCCGCAAAGGTAACGTTTTAATGAGCCACTACTTACAGCCAAAAACAGTCTTCGATGTGATACTTTATGTATATATGAATATTTATTTATTTATTATATATTTATTTGATGTAGGCATTCAAGGCACTTTTGGAGGGGGTTTTCCAATGGAAAACCCCTATAAAACCCCCATGTGTGAACATGAATGCTAGTTCACTAGTGATCACCTTCACAACCCGGAATGTTGCCCGGACTCGATAGTTTTTTTGGGTCGTAAATACAAGTACAATGTTCGTATTTATGACTAGGGTTCAAACGGGATTGACTTTTCGAGATCGGGATCGGGATTGGGGTTTCGGGATCGGGATCGGGACTGCAAAATCCCGGAATTTCACGGGATCCGGGATCGGGATCAGGATCCCGTTTGAACCCTATTTATGACCCGAAAATTATCGAGTCCAGATAACATTCCAGAAGGTGATCGCTAGTGAACTAGCATTCATGTTCCTGTTTGAAACCTAGTCAAGTACGCAACCGCCACGGTGCACAAGTAATGCACAAGTAAAAAGCTGCACTGTGCACAAGTAAACATCCGCCCAGGCACCGGGCATACTTCGGCACCGGGTATTGAAACTTGGGCACTGACGAACCGTCCATCCATCCAACCCCCTACAAAATTCAAATTCAAAACCCACCGGGCTCATGGTAATTGGCTCATCTGACTCGTCGAATTCGTACAAGTCGCCCCGGCCCGTTTTATCCTCGAAAAGATCCTGCTGATCCTGCCCATCATAATTGCAATTTTGGTCAGACCATTCGTCGCGCATGAACCACGCACGGGCAGTAATGGGTTCCCCAAAGGCACTTCCAACGACGATACTTCTGCAAAAAGAACATTGAGGAGTGACGACACCAATTACGCTACCAGCTAAATTACGACGACACCAATTACCAGCTAAAGTAAACTCGATAGCTCCACCTAGGGTTCAAACGGGATCGCGATCCCGTATCCTGTGAAATTCTGGGATTGAGCAGTCCCGATCCCGAAACCCCAATCCCGAAACCCCAATCCCGATCCCGAAATCCAAAAATACCAATCCTGATCCAGAAACCTTTCAAATCCCGATCCCAAGAATCTCCCAAGTCCAGGATCCCGGAAAAAATAGTGGGAATGATACAGTTGGGCAAAAACCAAACAAACGGCTGGCCGTGGCAAACAGACACGACAGAGCAGTTTGGTTGATTGTCGTCCTTAGCGGGCGGGGCTGGCGGACCCCATCTGGGGGCACTCACAGACCCTGTAAAATGCCATGAAAAATGTCAAGCACGCTTTGTGGTGAGACTAGTGATGGAATGGCGCCATCGACGCTTGGCGCCCTTTTCCTGTGGCGCCTGGCGCCCACTTTCTGAAAGGCGCCATGGCGAAACATTTTTGTCTATAAACTCGATAGCTCCACCTAGGGTTCAAACGGGATCGCGATCCCGTATCCTGTGAAATTCTGGGATTGAGCAGTCCCGATCCCGAAATCCAAAAAAAACAATCCTGATCCAGAAAACTTTCAAATCCCGATCCCGAGAATCTCCCAAGTCCGGGATCCCGGAAAAAATAGTGGGAATTATAAAAGATGGAAGCAAATGACAGTTTTGCGTGCAAAAATGTCAACGCAAACGCCCAGCGTGAATGAACAGTGACAGTGACAAACAGTGAGGAAAATCTCTATCCCTAGACCGCAATCCCGATCCCGTGACCCCAATCCCGATCCCGAAATCTCAAAATACCAATCCCGATCCCGATACCGAAACCACAATCACGATCCCGAAATCGTGAAAAGTGAATCCCGATCCCGAAACGTCAATCCCGTTTGAACCACCTAGGGTCGGCCGATGTT
>CAXIWS010000102.1:0-10512 GCA_964036195.1 Sphaerolaimus hirsutus
ATAGATAGCTGAGCGGCTTCCGGGATAGAAAGATAGATAGCTGGCGGATTTGGGGGGGGGGGCAGCCCCCCCCCCCTAGGAGACCCCTGCTTTGCAGACAGACGCGAATTTTTTCTGCCATGTGCCAAACTCGAAATACCGACACACTGACACACCGTTTATAAGACAGCAGCATAAATTCCACTTGATACTTCATATTCAATTATTCTCACTACCGAAACATGCATCGAAACCCGTTTTAATAGGCTTCCAGCTGCCATGCAAAACCCCACATTCAATTGTCCGTTATGTCGTATAAAATCTCTGATCGTGGTCAGTTCCGCAAGCGGCAAAGTAAACTGGCAAATGATAAAAGCAAAGTAATTTGACAAATGACAAGTGAAATAAAAAGTCAAAGAGTAAAGTAAAAAGTGAAGAGACAAATGGCAAATGACGAAAATAATTATTTTTATTACATATTCTTGTTATTTGCCATTCATTAATTGGCTATCTGACAAATTTCTACTTAGCTTGTCATTTGTTAAATTACTTTGCTTTTATCATTTGCATTTTAGTTTGCCACTTGCGGAAACGCCACCATATATCATTTTTGGTATCAGAATTAATCTCTTCAGACGATGATAACAAAACCGGGCAGGCAGATAAATTACCAATTTTCACGGGGCACAAGAAAAACTCACCCGAGGGGCTCGTACAAGCGGCGGCCACCCACCGAATCGGGTCCCGCCACAGTACGTCGTTTTTCCTGCCACAAAAATTCCACATTCCGACGTGGAAAAGAAACATGGAAAAACAAAACAGAACACACAGATTCAGCAGTGCGGCAGTTGTCCCTGGCACGAGTTTTCAATTCCGCCAAGCGCTGCTCCAACCGGTGCATCTGATAAAGTGATCACAAATCACACAACTTGAGTCATAAGTGTTATTGATAAAGCCAACGCACATTCCAATCAAATCCAGCCAATCTGGCCGCGTCGGCATTCAGCTCGTCGCCCAGCTGTGCCGTTTTCTCCACAAAATCGCCCTCTGCGGCACACTGGTCGCTGTTAGTGGACACTTTCTGCACTGCATTGCTGCAAAATCAAAGTATCAATCAAAAACTATATTGTTAGCAGAATGAAACACACTTTTCTTTTAAAATTCAGATTCAAATCGGATTTTTCACGAAAACATCAGTCAATGGTGTTCATCAATCGGTCAATGGTCAACAAATAATATTTTTAGTCAAAATCAATTTTTTTGCACTGGTAAATGCAACTTCACATTTTGTTGGCAGTTTTTATCGGTTTTGTAGCACTTTCAGTGACGTTGTGGAGTTATTATTCTGGCTTCGCCTGGCTTCTGTTGAGTACCGTATGTGCGGCCTATAGCATTCTGTCTGCTTTACGTATTCTCATGTGAGGGGTCGGCGCGGTGTTCATCAAAGGCGTGCAATTCCGCCAGTAAATAGCCACATGCGTAATGGACTTGCGTGTGATGCCATACGAACTTCAATGTGAATTTAGTCGGTGCATCTGTTTAGGTATATCAGATTTACACTCTACATAGAGATTGATGTCAATAATTAGCATTGACATTTGTTTATAAAAATTGAAGGACAAATAAATTGAAAAAGGCGTTGAAATTTGATTGTGATTGTGCAGAAAACATTAATTAGTCAAGGGTGTCAGTAATAATTGCGCGAATTTCAGCCGCTCAGAATTCCCATAAAAATCGGAGTTTGATTCCAAAATTCTGCATTTTAAAATGTTTTATAATATACTCTTCTACGAGACCAATTTACTTTTATGGCTGGATTATCACCCATAATCCCCCGCCCACACCGTGTCGGCGACCTCAAAGCCATTACATCACAATGGAAAAACTATTGCTGAAAAGAAACAGCTTTGCCACATGCAAGTCCATCGCGCGTGCTCCTATTTATTGGCGCGTGCAGGGGTTGGTTATTTCAACGATTGCAAACGTAAATGCATCTAGCGGACGCGCGTCTGCCAAACAGACGCGCGTCATTGTCAGATTACTGTAGAATAATAAGTGCACTGAACCCTTTCAGTGTCAAGGCAGTCAGTTGTCAGTTTGACATTTGAGTCATCATATTTTTGACATTCTGGCAGAAATTCTGGGCCTCCACACGCTAGTTGACATCGCATTTTTCGCATGTAAAATGTCAACTCAGAGTCAACTGAAATTTTTCTCAGTTGACTCTAGTTGACAACGTACACACTAGTGATAATGTCAACTAGTAAATTTGGGCAGTACAGATATTTGTGTCACTGGCCGAGTCAACTAAAGCATACACGTATGTTTTTTTGTGTCGCTGCCCTTTTTTTGTGTCCCTCGCTGCCGAGGGAGGGCGCAAGCGACCCACCCATAATATGGTCCGACACACCAAAATGCGGAAATCGCAAAATTGAAATCGCAATAACTTCGGAGCGCGACAAGCTACGGCAAAACAAATTATACCATTGAATAGCCCGTGTCGAAAAGTACCCCCATGCAAATTTTCAGATCAAATGGTCGAGTTGGGAGGAAGTTATTGCACATTTTCTTTTCTAGACAGTGTTGTTGTCGTTGTTCTTGTTCTTGTTCTTCTTGTTCTCCCGACAATCTTCAAACTGCAATAACTTCCTTGAAACACGACCGATTTTCATGGTTGATGGCTCATATGAAAGAGCATATGATGCCATTTCTTATTTTCGAAAAATTTTTTCACAGGCTCCGCCCACTTTGGTACGGTATCTGTTTGAAATTTTCAAACCTCAATAAATTTAAAATTTGAATACAAACGGGGCAATAAAAAAAATTTGTTGATGTGTGCCATGACTAGAGCTTTCAAATGAGCCAATTTTTGGCAATTTTGGTACAGATTTACAAAAGTTATTCAAGTTTGCTTATTTTGTGTAAAATGCGCAAACATGCCTGAACTACTGCTTGATGTGATACTGAGCATGTGACCTTGCATGCTGATTACTTTCAGTCATAAAGTTGTAGTGGTTAATGTCAAGTCAAATGTCAAGTGAAAAATCAAGTCAAATGTCAAGTTGTCTGTCAACTCATAAATGACAAGCAGTAATACAAAGTCAGAAATGCGATTGAGGCACCTATTTCGTTCCGAATTGAGGCATCTAGTTCTAGCATCTATTTTTTTAAATTTGTTCAATTTTTTTAAATTTTTTATTAAATTAAAAAAAATTTTTTAAATTTTTTCAAAACAAAATACATTTTTTAAATTAAAATTTTTTTAAAAGTTTTTTTTATAAATTTTTTTATATATATTTTTTATTTTTTAAAAAAATAAAAAAAGTGATTAAATTTTTCTTTTAAGATTAAAAAAATTGAGGCAATTGAGGCACCTAGTTCTGAATTGAGGCATCTAATTCTAGCATCTATTTTTTCAAATTTGTTCAATTTTTTCAAAAAATTTATTAAATTTTTATTTATTTTTTATTTATTTATTTTTTTAAATTTTTTTTTAAATTTTTTAAATTAAACAAACATTTTTTAAGTTTTTTTTAAAAAGTTTTTTTATTTTTTTATTTTTTATTTTTTTTACTTTTTTTTAAATTAATGAAAAAAATTATAAATTATTTATAAAAAAACTTTGAATAAATTTGAATGAAACATTTGAAGAAAAAAATTTGAAAAAAATAATTAAAAAATTTAATTAAAAAATTTGAAAAACTATTTTGAAATAAAAATAAAAATATACATAAGATGGTGCCACTTTGGAGTCTATGGCACCACTCATAAAAATGGTGCCATATTGGACTCCATGGTGCCACTCGATAAAAACAGCATAAAAAAGCACTATTAACAGGGAGATAGTGATAGTGGAGATGAAGTGGAGATACCAACATTTAAGTGAAAATCCAGTCAAATGACAAGTAAAAGTCATTTTTGGTGTCAAGTGATAGTTCAATTCAAATGTCAAATTTTTGGTGTCAACTGATAATTTTCAGGTGATAATTTTCAGGTGTCAAGTCATAAATGTCAAGTGAAAACTATCAGGTGAAAATATAGCAGGTGGTTCATGTCAAGTCATTGTCAAGTGGGTAATGTCAAGTCAGAAATGTCAAGTGATAACTATAGGTTCTAAATGTCAAGTTCTTAATGTCAGTTCAAATGTCAAGTGGCAACTTTCAGGTGAACAATTTCAGATAAAAATCAAGTAATTATACTAATACAAACGAGAAATTTGTGACATTCAAGTTGAAAATATTTTGAATATTAGTATTTGGCTTCTTCTTGACTATAGATTGTCTTTCTCAGTGCCAAATTTGGCATTTGCTTGATTTGCAATAACTTATAAATTTTTTGTGCCTGTGGCCCCCAAAAAGAAGTACATCCAATAAAAAATGGCTAAAGCCAACAAAAAGTGGACGCTGCAGCCAAACATCTGTATGCTTTTGAATGCACAAAAGTGATATATCATATACCATGCCATTTTCTAATTGAGCTATCAAAAGATGTATATCAAGGCAAATGTATACAAATCTAATAATATAGGCTATCAACACAGCAAACTGCATCACAAGAAACAGTTTCACCAAACTTTTGCATGGCAGCGTGAGCTTTTTGTATCTTTAATGTTTGCAGCACTTTGACACAGCTCACACTGCCATGCAAAAGTTTGGTGAAACTGTTTCTTGTGATGCAGTTTGCTGTGTTGATAGCCTATATTATTAGATTTGTATACATTTGCCATGTCCGGCGTCTGCACCGGTGTATCCGGCGTGAGGTTTTGACCATAAACGATTCCAATACGGTACATTTTATGTCACTTTTCACATGGGGGTTTATTCGAGTCGACTTCGAGGGATCGTGTTCAAGAAAATGGCGTATATGTATTCATATTTATGATGGTTGAATTATGGAATTTATCCACATTTCCGCTATTGCTTTGCAAAGCTACCTACCTATTTATATTATTCTATTGAATAATTTCACTTTGTTTTTATGTTTTTACATTTATGTGCAGGATGGTCTGTAAATTCTAGCATAGGTGACAGCTTGACGAAAAATGGAAGGTGGATCGGAAAATAATAAGTTACCGAAAAATTTATAATGCAAGAACGGTAAGAGACGTGACTTTATCTGATTGAAAAATGTAGAAGATGATTGAAAAAAGATGATTGAAAATGAGCCAATGCTAAATAAATTTTCAATTGACTCATTTTCCGTTGGGCATTGCATGCAAAATTTATCTTATTTACGTTGGCTCATTTCAAGCGTTCAAATAAGAAAATCTCCCACCGTTTTTTGCAACTTTTTTTCGCTTCACTTTTCGTTTTCCTCCAAGCTGTAAACGTTACTTAGCAGGTAGTTTGCTATCATCCAATAAAAACGAATGCAGCACCGTATTTTCTAAACCCCATTTTTCTCTACAAGTCCGCATGGTAAATTGGAGGATGGAGTGTGTTACCCCCCAAAACGCAACTGTCTATATGTATTTGTCAAGTACCCTTCAAAGGTACTGAAAATTACTACCCCCGGCCATTTACCGTGCCTCACGCGGGAAGGGTGGCGCGTCAATGTCAAATGTTTACGATGTCCCAAATTTTATTCACATGAAGAAAATGATCCAAATTTCTTCACAGATAATCTATAAATACTATAACTCCAATCGATTCTCTTCCCAATCGAGAACGTCAGCCCATCGAAATAGGCCAACATGGCCGCGCACGGGGCACAGAACACCTTTGGCGCCAGAATGGCGTTGGCGCTGGTTGTGTTGGCGCTGACGCCCAGCGCCATGAGCTATCCGTACCCGGCGGGCGGCTCGGACAAGTGCAACGTGCACTGCGCCACCGCTGGCTATATGATGCCGAAAACTGTGAGTGGTTGATTTGCAATGAATGCCCAATGATCTGGCAGTTTGGGCTCAATTACTGGTGCCATTCCCAGACCCTGTAAAATGTCAAATGTCATGCAAAGTGCCACAAGTCATGTAAAATGCCCTGCAAAATGGCAACCGAGTTGCCATTTTGCAGGGCATTTAACATGACTTTTGACACTTTGCATGACATTTTACAGGGTCTGGAACTGCCCCCTGGGGTCAGTCCCGCGCTCTGTGTCATGTAAGATGTCGCACAAATTTGTTAAATGTCATACTAAATGAAATTTCAAATGCCCCCTCTCCCCTCAGACGATCGCCGACGCGTCGTCCGCGTGCACGCAAGGCTGCGCCCTGCTCACCATGTACCAGCTGGACGCGAACGCGCGCTCCTTGGACTCGGTCACTGGCGTACATCAAACGCCCAAACAGGCGTGCAGTTCGGCTTGTGCGCAGGCCTGGGCTGGTTGGATTGGGGGTAATGCTACACTGTGCTGGTTTCGGTGCAAATGGGGCTGTGGTTCAATGTCCAAAGTTTTGGTGCCACTTCCAGACCCTGTAAAGTGTCAAAGACTCTGTAAAATGTCATGTGTCATGTAAAAGACTCTGCAAAATGTCCATGTGTCATGTAAAAGACTCTGCAAAATGTCCATGTGTCATGTAAAAGACTCTGCAAAATGTCCATGTGTCATGTAAAAGACTCTGCAAAATGTCCATGTGTCATGTAAAAGACCCTGTATGGTGTCAAATGTCATGTAAAAGACCCTGTAATGTGTCACGTGTATCCAAATCTTATTTTATCGTATCCAAATCTTATGTTTTTGTATCCAAATCTGACTTTTTGACACAAGATTTGGATACGATAAAATAAGGTTAGGATACACGCGACACTTTACAGGGTCTTTCACATGACATTTGACACTTTACAGGATTTTTACATGACACATGACATTTTACAGTGTCTTTGACACTTTACAGGGTCTTGGCCCCCTGATCAGAGTTGGGCTGTTTTGGTGCCGGTTCCTGTCTCCTTATGCCTACACGCACTGGTTTTCAACTGTAAAGTTAGAAACCTCATAAATCAGCAGATTACCAGAATAAGTTATTTTAAAATACCCCACCAACTATAGTTGACAGACAGCCTATTCCGGGAAAGTCAACCGCATTCAAACTCTGGCTTTCAGGCCAGTCTGCTCTGATCGAGGCGTGCGCGGCCGGGTGCGCGGCGCAAAACGTGCTCAACTCGCCCGGCGGCGTTAGCGTGAGCTTGGACAGCAACAGCCCCCTGTACCCGTTCGCGCAGAAGGCCGTCGACGTGCAGTTCAAGGGCATGGGCGGCATGTTGGATCGATTCCAGTCAGTTTCGAGTTACATCTGCGTGTTCATTGTCACCGAGTTGACTGCAAACTAAAGTTTTTGGCGAAATGACCCTTTTCCCCGTGCACTTATACTTATTGGCCACATTCGGCTTATCTCAACAGGAACTTGGTGCCGTCGTGGCCCGTGTGGAGCCAGAATGCGCAAAGCCCAGTCGTCAACGAATGGCCCAACAATTGGTCCAACAACAACAACAACAACAACAAGCACATGCTTCTGGGCGGCGACGTGCACGACATGATGCCGCATGGGATGGGCATGGGCAACCAGCACCACATGATGATGCATGACCACCAGCCCATGCTCATGATTGGTGAGATTTCCGGCTGTTGCTATGTATCTAAGGTTTTGCAATTTATATGGTCTACATGTTGTTGACTAAGAAATTCCATGATTTTCATGCACTCATTCACTATATTAATTGGGCATTCTGAAGTTAAATGCAAAAATTTTATGCATGGCTTTGAATGTAAAGGCTAAAAGCCGCTTTTTACCAACCAAATTGGAAATTTAAGAATGGAATAATTTATTTTTCAATCAACACCAAAATACCGCACAGAGTCATTGGATGTACGCGATTTTCACAAAATTGTCTACACACATTTATTCACGGTAAAAATCTTAAAATCATATCCCTGTGTCAACTTTCCGCATAGAACATACCGTATTTCCTCGAAATACCCCCAGGGGGTTTATTTTTTTAGAGTGGAAATTTTGAGGGGGGTATTTCGAGGGGGTGGGGTTATTATTTCGGCATAAATTTTCGTGAAATTCTTAGTAAAGAATACTCTTTTCATACACCAAACCTGTAATAAAGGTAAGTAATGGGACATATCGGGGCATACAGACGTACATCTGTACATAAATTGATGTATATGTGTATGTGCGATGGAAACTGGCACCAATATATACATCATGTACATTGCATACATGGTGTACATCATTCCAGGCGGTGGTATTTCGAGGGGGGTTTTATTTTTTCCCACGCTCGAAAACACCTGGGGGTATTTCGAGGGGAGGTGGGGTTAATTCAAGGGGGGGGGGGGTAAATCGAGGAAATACGGTAACCTTGTATCCAACCACCCACATCCTGGCAGATCCGCCCGCGTGGTTCAACCAGCGCGACCCATTCAAATCGGACCCATTTTTCTCGGACAACAACAAGATGTCGGACAAGGCGCCCTGGCCCGAGTCCATGCGCGATATGCACGATCGCATGGTGAAGGCGCTGAAGAATGCCTTCAGGATTATCGATGAGGATAAGGATAAGGATAAGGCTGATCTGAGGTTTAGGCAGGTGAAGCCCGTCACACAGGGTGGGTGGGGGCTCATTATAAAGTTGTTGGCATGCGTGATCCTGCTAAAAAATATAGCATTGTATGTTTTTTAATTACAATGTATAATCATATACCGAATTTCCTCGAAATACCCCAACGCCGACCTGACGGTATTTCAAGGGGAGGGTAAATCGGAGGGTGGGAGTAATTCGAGGAAATACGATGATGTTTATAAAGAAATACAAATAACTTCTTGGCCTTTGAAACCGAAACACTGATTGCACTAAGCCCTTGTGAAATAGGTCATTTACTTTTCACAATTCGAGGTGTCCTTCATCGCAGAGGGCCAGTCGAAGGTGGACGTGAACACGGTGGACAGCGTGCGCGCCTTCGAGCCGTCGCCGCCGGTCGACCAGTTCTCTGAGCGACACGTGCTGGTGCCCATGCACGACGGACACTATGATCACCGTGAGTGGACAATGGGCATTTTGTGTATACTCCGTTATCTTGGATAACCCTGAAACAATCACGGAAGAGGTATATTAACAAATGGCCACACGCCACGCACACTACTTGTGAACCGAGATTTCCCAAACTAATAAATATCTTTTAACCACATTTGAGTTTACCATAATGATTCATTTTTCATCTACGTCAAAAGTAGTTGACGGAATACATATAATGGTAACAGTTTATTCAGCTTTTAAATGTTCAGTTGCCAACTAGTGTGCGGCCCGACCATACAGTCTGTAAAATATTTATGTGAACCGATAAGCCTTGAAACCGCATGGAACAAATTCTCAAGACAACATTGCATACACAACAGAGCACCAGTCGTGGCTGGCGTGTCTGCGCGCCAGGGCCAGGCACCTGAACCGCGTCACCCGCTGGACTGTGTGTCTAGCACTGACTCTGTGCGCTGCCTCACTGGTTTTCCTGTGCGTGGCGCTCGCGCGCCGCCATGGCAGGGTTTATTATTACTACGGTTACGGTCAGCCAAATGCTGCTGCGGCGGGAAAAGGCGGAGTGAAGACTGTCAGTGCGGGTGTGGTGAGTGTGGGGACTCCGTGAGCAGATTCGGCTAGCAGGGGCAGTTTAAAGTCAAGTGTCAAATGTCCTGTAGTGTCAATCAAAGAAAAATTATTACTACACTTTTCATGACAATTGACACTACATTTTTGCATTTGTCATGACAATTCACTTTGCCTGCCATTTTACATGACATTTGAGACATTACAAGAGTCATTTGGGACCGTAAGTGACGACGGCAAACCCACACTTTTTTTTAAATTTCAAATTCTTCTCGAGTTTTACTCGTCCACTCTCTAAACACCATCAAAAACGATCAATTTTCAGCCGGACTCCTCGTCGACCACCAAAATCCCGTTCCCCGACCCCCCAACGTGGGAACCGAACCCGCCGCCGACTCCGCCCCTGACCCACAAATCGATCGCACAGGGTCACGATCATAACGAGGGCCCGCCCCCGGCGTATGATGAGAAAAGTTTGATCGGAAAAGAGGATAAGGAAGTTGTCGCTTGAAGATCTGGAGACAAGTGTGATAGAAAAACCTGGCGTGCAATGTATTTTTGTGTACATTTTATTTTGTTCGGTAAGATAAAGGTTTGTGGGTTTTATTTGGTTGAAGACTTTTTTGCGGATGATGGATGCGGACTTTCGGAATTTTTATCGTTTTAGGGGGTCTTGGCCAACGTTTTGGCGTTCTCGCTACACCCGAACTAGCTTTAGAGTCTGCGCGGTTTTCGAAAGAAGTTTTATTTGCGTGTATAATAGCTTCATGTACATTTTTCACAGCTTCCAACTAGGGTTCAAACGGGATCCCGATCCCGATCCCGGATCCCGTGAAATTCCGGGATTTACCAGTCCCGATCCCGATCCCGAAACCCCAATCCCGATCCCGAAATCTCAAAAATACCAATCCCGATCCCGAAAGTTTTCAAATCCCGATCCCGATCCCGAGAAACTCCCAAGTCCGGGATCCCGATCCCGGAAAAATTAGTGGAA
>CAXIWS010000103.1:0-14161 GCA_964036195.1 Sphaerolaimus hirsutus
CAGCGCATTGGAGTTGACTAGAATCAGTTATTCTTTACTCTCCGTCAACTGCAGTTGACGAACACCTAATTCCAGTAAAAACAAATGCCACGCAGTTGATTTATCAGTTAACTGATTTGTAAGTTTACTGACAGAAAACTAGTGTGTGCAGCGTCAATTTCGGCAATTGCCAAAAATACAAACCATATGCAACCTTTGCAGTGCGCGGCCATCTTTCCAACAGAGCTTGCAGCAACAAACCGCCGAGATTCACTGCATGTAAACGAGTAAATTTACTATGTAAATTCTCGAATAACTCATCCCTGTTGACAACGTGATAAAGAAATTCCACCCCTCAAAATCACCCCCCCCCCCAAAAAAAAAAATAAATAAATAAAAGCTCCCCACTTCCCATTAAAAAATTTGTGATTTCGCGAGAATATACTGAAAAATATAATTGAAAAATCCTGAAAAAAATATGAATCTAAAAATACCATTTTTTAAAAATCCATCTCCCAGAGATTTTCCCAATGCTAATCTCAACTCACATTTCGTTTCAGCTGCATTCGGGTCATTTTCTGCTGCCAAATGGACATCCCTAGCCGAAACCCACGCGCTGAAACAGTCAGATTCATCGAGCGTGATTCGAAGCATCTGTTTATTTAAAAGTGGGAATTGTGGAACTTCAGTGGGATTGGGATTTGTGGGGGTTTTGGCAATAGATGAATGTTATACGCATTGAGTTTCCGAAATTTCGACGCATTTTGACTTCACGAGAATGAACTGTTTTCGATCTTCAGTCAACTAGTTGGCAAAATCTATCAAAACTGATTCATGAGTTCTCGAAATTTCAATAGTTTACATGTCGTGTAGGCCTACAACAAAACTTTTTAGACAAAGCAATATGCCTTAAATTCAGGCCGTTTCAACCAAATACACCCAGTTTATACAATTTCGGAAACTGGTAAACCGGCATTGAACGTATTTCAGCTTACCGTAATAAATTATCCGTCAACCTTTACCGACTCAGTTGACTGACACCTCATTCTTGTAAACTCAAATGTGTTTAAAACAAATTTAGCAGTTTCCGAAAATTCAACCGCAAACTTGTGCCTTGATAAAACCACTAGGTACATAAAAACGTCAAAAACTCACACCAGTCATGTGATCAACCGTAAACCAGCTGGGAATGTAAAGCGTCTGACTAAGTTCCTTTTCCTTGCTCTCGAAATCGACCGGCCCGGAATTCTCGTGCAGACGCGCCTTGAATGGAAATAAAATCAAAACTGGTCACTACGAAAAATCAAAATCCAGGGGTCTTGGATAGCAGGGGTTTCAAATGCGGGGGGGGGGTTCCCCTGAACGGGCCTGCACTATTCCGCATGTAAACCCATCCCGCATGTTGACCCGGAACACATTTAATTATACCTGGCATGCTGAGAATAGACAATAAAACGCATGCCCTAGTGATTTGGAAGGTGAAAATCAATAAGAAGTATGAATATTTGCGATTTTGGGTGCAAATTAGGGTAAAATTGCTCAAAAGCGCTCCAGATAGCTAGGCAATTTGCGGGGGGGGGGTGTTAAGGGGAAAGTAGCCAAAAAATAGAGGACAGTGCCCCAGGGATAGATAGATCGCTGGGCGGTTTGGGGTGGGGTTACCCGCCCCTTTTCTTACCCCTGGGGTATAATGTGTCTATAATGGGTCTACATGCGGGATGCGTTTACATGCGTATTAGGTTTGACCCCCCTGAACTAGTGATGGAATGGCGCCAAAGGGCGCCAGCGCCATGGCGCCATTGGCGCTTGGCGCCCTTTTCTGTGGCGCCATCTGGCGCCTGGCGCCATTATTTCGAATGGCGCCATGACGCCCTTGGCGCTTGGCGCCATTTTTGCTGGCGCCAATTTGGCGCCCGGCGCCATTGTTTTGGATGGCGCCGGAAATAGCGCCAATATGCCGGGATGAACGATCATTTTTGGCCATATTCAACTAGGGTTCAAACGGGATCCCGATCCCGTGAAATTCCGGGATTTAGCAGTCCCGATCCCGATCCCGAAACTTTTCAAATCCCGATCCCGATCCCGGAAAAATTAGTGGTAATTATCAAACGTGAAAAAATGACGTTTTTGCATGCAAAAATGTGAACGCAAACCCCCAGCGTTCATTTTATGCCACGTTTCTGGCATCCAACAGTGTTTTTAGACCTTTATGAACAACTGTGGATGCCAAAACATTGGCCAAAATCTCTATCCCAAGACCCCAATCCCGATCCCGAAAAAATGCCAATCCCGATCCCGATCCCGTGACCCCAATCCCGGCCAATCCCGATCCCGATCCCGATCCCGAAATCTCAAAAAACCAATCCCGATCCCGATCCCGAAAAGTCAATCCCGTTTGAACCCTATATTCAACTGCCTTTTCTGCTGAATGATGTCATTTGAAGGCTGAATGAGGTGATATTTAACACATTCACCTTTGTAATTTTTTGCCAGCTTTGCAAGTTTGGGTTTACGTTGATTGTTTTATGCCACATAAACTGCAAATCTTCACATATAATAATAAAAAATGTTTATCTAAAATTATTTCTTTCACAGGCCGTACATAATTGATTACCTAATTTACAATGCACTGTATTTGGATGAAATTCCCCTCGTGGGGGGGGGGGGTTATTATTTCCCCTGCTTGTTCAGACCTGGGGGTATTTTGAGGGGGTTCATCCGAGGAAACACAGTAGTTGCAAGAGGAAGGGGCTGAACGGTTTACATTCTTAGGTATATACTATATTTGTTTGAATAAGCAAATACAGTATCTCTATAGACTTAAAGCGAGAAATAGATACCGTATTTACCTGAAATAAAACCAGGGTTTACGTTTTGCATGTGTTTTAGTGCAAATTTTGCGGGGGTTAATCGAGGGAGGGGGTGTTTCAAGGGGGGGGGGTAATTATACCAACAAAAAATTTTCATAGTGCACATTTTCATGAGGGTATTTTGAGGAAATACGGTAATACAATTTCGTAAAATATGAGTTTTATGGCTTGTGTCACCATCAGAAAAATGGTACAGCATATTGCTCTTCTATAAATGCTTCAGTGATGATATGCAGGCTGAAATGTTTAATTTTGTTGTTGGCGCCATTTTGGCGCCTGGCGCCATTGTTTCTGGCGCCCTTTGGCGCCCGGCGCCATTTTTTCAGATGGCGCCATGGCGCCATTGGCGCCTGGCGCCATTTTCTTTGGCGCCCTTTGGCGCCCGGCGCCATATTTTCGAATGGCGCCATTTTTCCTAGCGCTTTTCCATCACTACCCTGAACCCCCCCCCCCCTTAAATCGTCCAGCGATCTAGCTATTAGTAGTGATTTTAAAGAGGCAGGATATACTACTTGCGATCAAAATCGTTAATTTTTCACACCATTTTATAGATTTTCACCTTCAAAATATAATTCTAGAGCTTTTTTGCCTAGAGAGACCTTCACAACTTTCCTTCAAAATTACTATTTTTTGCCCATAACCACTTCATCGCCATATCGCTTTTTTGGTAATTTTTCTCCCTTTTCTGCCTTCTACACCTTGAAAAAGCCTAAATATCGAACCCCCTCAAATATCTATCCGAAACCTCACAGGGCTCCAAATTTACAAGACCCCTGTCAAATTCTAAAATAAATTTGAAAAAACCCACAAATAACACATCCCACAGTTGCACGTTTCCATGTGTATCCTTAGTCAGAATGTATCTTTTATTGTTTAAAACTCTGTACTGGCGTATTGCGGGCGCGCCTTTTATCAAAACTGCGGGTTTTTCCAATAGAGGTTTGTCGAAATCTTGGTCGTCTAGTCTGGGAGATTTTGTTGGTGAGATTTTATGGAAATTGTAAAAATTTGCATATTTTCATACATATTTATATCTCCAGTTGTACTGTTGATTTTGGCGTTGCGAACACTAGTACAGCACCGAAATTTAGGAAACTCATAAATCACACTTTTGAGTTTACCTAGTGTTGACGGCGATCAAAAATAAATCATTCTGGTAAACTCAAATGCGTTCAAAAACATATTTATGAGTGTGTACTAGTGTGCGTCGCCACATTGACAGATTTTCTTATATTTTTTAAATAAAAGTAAACGAGTGGTCCTCACTTATGCATTGAAACTCACACTTTAACCAAAAACAACAAATAAAGAAAGTGATACTGTATTAAATGAGCACGTTTTTTCAGCGTTTACAGTTCCGCACAACAAAAATTCGAACACGAAAATTAGAAAAAAAATCAAACCAACTGTGGTCCAACACCGTTCACAGTGCACGAATTCACGGGTCCATTTGGCACGTTGCCAGAATTATCATCGACTTGTGGCGATTCGTCCCCGATGGCGCTGTCATTCGCTTGCAGTAAATAGTCCAAATTGCTGCGGGGGGTTACTTTTTTAGGAGACACTTTATAAATGAGTGGACATAAGTTTGAAGGTAGTTAGATCTGGTGTGTTTCAAGGGAGATTACATTAATGTGCAATATGTTTCTGGAATATCGACTTTTTACAGCATAAAGTATGGATACAGTATGCTATCAAGTAGTTATCGACTTTTTACTCGTAGTTAAAAAAACTATTCCTAGGTGTCCTAGAAGCGCCTAAATGTAACAAATGAAAAATGCCGAAAAATGGTGGTAAATGTAAGGAACCAATTATAGACGATGTTTCCGCATCTTAAGGCAATTTTTGTAATCTAGGAGTTATCGACGTTTAGAAAGTAAAAACCTCATTTCCAAAATCTAACTCCTCAAACTAAAAACAACAATCTATTTCCCGGGTCAAATCGATGAACTCACCAATTTATTGCAGCATCCAAATATGTGGGGTCTGGTACCCGCCAACCTGTATAGTAAAGTTTACAATGAAAATTGAAAGATGCAATCAAAGTGAATGGACCTACGCGAACTAGTTGACAAGGGCACCAAATGTCAACTGGTTCCCGTCCCAATTCAAAGATTACGAGTGTGCGCAATGCCGTTGCACGTGGAGAAAAAACCACTTCGATTGAGCGATTTTCGGTGCGCCAATTTTGGACCATTTTAGACATTCTGATTTTTTTTCTGAGCTTTTTTTTAAAATAATTATCATATTTGGGGACTTCCGTTCCAAAAGTTCACAAGCGCCAAATCCAGAAAAATCGAGTTAGCTGTGGATTCGACATCCACGTATAATTATGCCCATTTTGGTAAAAAAATCAGTGTTATAGTCCATTTCGTTCCCGAGATACAGTAGTACCGTTTTTCAGAAAAATCACAATTTTCATATCGAAAGTGCACATATCCATCTCAGATCCCCTATGAAAAACAGGACTTTCATTTCGTAAGTGCACATATCCATGTCGCACCACCGGAGTTTCATTTCATAAGTGCACATATCCAAAAAATAGTTTCATTTCCAAAAGTGCACGCGTGCTACGGATCGCTCGCGAAGAGCCGGCCGGATTTCCCATACAAAATAAAGTTTCATTTCCAAATGTGCATACGTGAATTTATTTTGCTCTATAAATCGAGTGCGGGTATAAATATAGATCTGAAAATTTAGGTTTGTGTACTTTTCGAAAAGGACTTCTCAGTGGTGTAATTGGTTTTGCCCTGCGATGCACCGTTAGGAAGTTATTTACATTTCAAGTTCAAATTTTCAAATTTACTCCTTATTGTGGGTGGTTTACAAAATATGACATAACTCCCAAAATATTTACCAGCCGACAAATTTAGGGATTGTAAAATTGTAGACAAATGTTCGAGATATCTGAAAAGTGCAGGGCAAGCTTTGTCGCCCAAACATGGCGCTGCCGGGCCAGCGCCAAACTTTAAAATGCGATTTTAAAAAATCGGGATAGGTTAACTTTTGGAATGAAAGTCCCCATTTACATTATTTCATTTTTAACTAAATAACTAACAGAAAAAAATTAACAAAATATTTTTCGACCCCAATCTCCCGCAAAGAAAACAAAACAAAAAAAAAAACCACAAAAAAAACCTACCCGTAATATTACTAGCCATAGTCGCGACCCACAAAAGACTTTCTCCCACCCTAGAGCCAGGAAAAGTGTCAGTCAAAAGTAATTTCGTCACAGGCGCCTCAGTTGTGAACAGCAATTTCGATTGCAAAGTGAATAAATCTGTCACGAATACATTTTCGTCACGCCCGGCGGAATATAGATAGCAGCCGGAGGGGTCCAGCTGTGGGTTTAAAAAACAATTATTATTTTAAAAAACGCCTAGGGTCAATTTCAAAAGTGGAGAAAAAAAACAGTAGTGAAATGAGAAGTGATGTGAGAAGTGAGATGAGAAGTTCAAAGTTAAAAGCAAAGTACACTGTCTACTTGTCATTTCACGTCTCATTTTACTTAGCTTTTTACTTTTTACTTGCCATTTCACCTTGACATCGCACTTTTTTTATTACCCACTAGCAGTACTGGCGAACAGTTCAGCGAAAGGCGAATGACAGTATCAGGGTCTATTATTGAACCCCCCCCCTGCGGAACGGTATGCTACTGCGACCCCCCCCAAACAAAAGGCAACAATGTTTCAGCCAGGGGTCTCCAAGATTTTGGCCCTCGCGGGGGCTGGATAGATAGCAAATCGCTCCTCCGGGGGGATAGATAGCTGAAAATTGTTCTGGGGGGGGCTGGGGGGGGGCTTGGGGGGGTCTGGCGGGGGCACAATATAAAGGCTTTTCCAAGGTTGAGAAGGCAGAAAGGGGAACAAATCGCTAATAATCATTCAAAAGTAGCTTTAAAATGGCTAAAAATAGGTATATAACCATGTATATAGCCGGAAAGCACGATTTTGACGGGGAAAAACCATAAAAAGGTGCGAAAATTAGTGATTTTGAGCGAAAATTGGGGCAAAATTTCTCAAAAACCACTCCAGATAGAGAGATAGCTGAGAGATTTGGGGGCGGTCTTTGGGGGTAGTAGCCAAAAATTTGCCTCGGGATAGATAGATAGCTGGCCGATTTGGGGGGGGGGGGCAGCCCCCCCCCTAGGGCCCCTGGCTCAGCTATCTATCCCAACGGAAAATAGACTTACTGAAATTATCTGAACCCAAAAAACATACGAAAAACATTAATTCAACGCTAACTTCTCTTACTTTCATTTGTATCTCGAGGGGCCCCCAAAAGTCAAAGTTCGAGATGAATACAAGCCACTTAAAATGTCCAAATGTCTAAAAGAAACCAAGTGTATCAAAAAAAAACTGACCGCAACAGTCCAGACACCGGAACCGGGTGCGTGGCACCGAATCGTTGAAATGCACCTTTGCGCACCGAGCGACCAAACTTTTACGGTGCCGTCAGAAGAGGCAGATATGCACTGCGCGTTTTGCATAAAATTAACTGTGTAAAATAGGTTTGGGAAGGATGATTTGAAGGATTTTTTTGATTTGATCTAGGAATGGGGTGCATATTGGCTCGACTTAGGTATGGCACCAGTTTTTAAGTTGGTTTTAACTTGGAAAAATTCACTGTTTGGTTTTTAAATCGGTTTTTAAAAATTGTTTTTAATGTCGAGCAGCTTGAGAAAAAGTTTTTTAAGAAAGAAACGCTTGCAAAGCAAGATTCAAATAATTTAAGATGAACATTGCCAACAAAAATCTGAAAAATAGGGATGGCACTCATTTTTAGACTGGTTGTGAAAAAGTGATTTTTTTTTTAAAAGTCGATTCTAAAAAATTCAAACAGCCAAAAATTCACTTTTTCCAACACTAGGCTTTGAACACAAACAAACCCACCTTTGTCCCAGTGGGATCAAGCAAAACGGCCCTCACATTGTCAGTGTGACCCTTCAACTTGAAATACTTCTGACAAGTTCTCGTATCCCACACTCGTATACAGCGTTCCGTACTTCCGGAAAGAACGAGTGAACCATTTGTGGTCATTGCCAGGGAGTATATAGAGTCTTTGTGGCCAGAAAGTGAAGATGCTGCGTTTGTAATTGGAAATTTGTGGATGGGTCTTTGTCAGATATTTACTTGTATGGAGCACATTTGTGACCAAATTTAATCCAAAATCGCCAATTTTTGCAAGTTTTAGCCATGAGACAAAAATGACGAGTTTTTTAGTTTAGATCTCACTGTAAAGTGTATCTAAAAATGAAAAATAAAAAAGTTACACCCACTTGTGACGGTATTATTCGCAGCAGTAAGAGCGGTCAGAGTATTCACATCCCAAAGGAAAATTTGTCTATCAAATCCACCTGAAGCGACAAATTCCTTGTCTTTTGCATAAGCCAGACACTTGACATAATCCTGCAAACGGAAATTGTAAAACGGTGCGGGTTTGCGGTAAAGGGTACTGGAAAAAAATTTACATTGTGCTACATAACTCAGAAGCCAGGTGCCTGTACATGCCTGGAAAAATGTCATGTAAAATTTCGAACGATCAGGTAAAATAAAATTTGACATTTTGCATGGCATTTAACATTTTACACAGCATTTAACATGGTCTGGGAGTGGCACTAGGGACCATGGCTTTAGGCTTGCAAATACAGCCCATTTTCCATATAGATTATTGATATCAATGTCAAAATGTCGATATATCACAGATAAAAATATTTCATGTAAAAAATAAATTCTAACTATTCGAAATCGACATTTGAACTCCACAGAAGGTAATGCTAATAAAATATAATCGGACACAATTAAATCGATCGATAAAAACTTTATTGGAATACAGGAAAGACACCGACCTTATGCGTTCGTAGAGTAGACATGCAGAATCCTTTCTGAGCATTCCACATTTTTACCGTGGTGTCGTTTGAAGCTGAAATCACTGCAAACAGAAAAATGTAAATGTGACTAAAAAGTTTAATAAATGATAATGGCGCACTGTACACGGAAAAATTCGTCCCGCATAGGAATAGTTTTTACACACGGAACTATAAATTAGGTGGTCACTTCTAAAGGTAGATAACTACAAAATTTGACAACTTCCAACACATTTTATTTTCCGAACTTTTAACACATTTTCAGAAATATTGTTAAGCCACCTTTTCAGTTAACATTTGCATACGTTTTGGGCAACAAGGAAGAATTTCCACTTTGTAAACAAACAATTTTCGACGCGACTACATTCAAAACGACGTAAAAAACTTACAATGTCTGCCGCCGCAGCACAACACAATATCATTGACCCAATCTGTGTGGTGTTCCATGGGCATGCTCCAGGCGCCATTGTTCCACTGAAAAGGTAAATTGATGTGCGAGATTAGGGATGGTCGACGTTTCTTCAACGTTTTTTTTAAACGCAGGCATTTTAAAAAACGGCAGCCGAAATTTTTTAACTTATAATCTAGGCAATTATGGAAATTCTTAGGTAATTCGCAACTCCACATAAAAATTGACATTGGTTATTGTTTTTCATTGGTTTTGTGGTATTTTTGGTGAAAGCTTCCATGTAGGTATCAGCGTTCTCTTTAAACCTTATTTTTGCTAGTTTTTAAGAACTTTTCCATGCCCAAATTCATTATTTCGCCCTTCCAAAAACAAAAATACAGCAAGTGTTTTATGACCCCTTCCACCCAAAATTCAAACAAACCCCCAAAAAATTCACAAAATAACCTACATCAAGCACACTGGAACTTCTAGCCCTACATGCCCTAATTATAGCATCACTCCCAGCGCTAATTAATCTGTGTCCCAGGGGGTCGTATTGTAAACTTTGAACTGACGATCTATGCCTTGGCTCTTGTTCTCCGCGAATTACGAACGATAACTGAAAGGGGTTGTGAATGGTTATGCGTGAACTAGTTGACAACGACACCAAATGTCAACTGGTCCCCTTCCCAATTTGGAGCTTGCTGAAGAGTAACAATACGCTTTGCCGTATAAACATATAAGTACTCTATGCCGGACTTGTGCATTGCGCATATCAACGCACATTCATTACAACATCTTCATTTGCAACATTATTCAACACTTTTGCATTTGAACGTCGTTCGTGGCTCGTCAGTAAGCTTTGAATTGGGATCAGGACCAGTTGACATTTGGTGTTGTTGTCAATTAATGTGCTTAGAGATTATTTTGGGTGGTTAGGCTCAATGCCAATTGAGTGAAAAATGCGGAAACTGACGATCTGAAAGTATTTTAAGAATGGTGCAGCTGAATTTAATGTTACCTGCACTTTTCGACGTTGCGTCGTCATAATTCCGTCTAATTTTTAAGCGTGAAAATGCCTAAACCACCCTGCACCGACCTACATTGCTCTTTTAACTTTTTATTTTTTTTGTAAATTTGGCCATTCGCCAAAAATTCAGACAAAATAGTTTGCGTATTTTACTATAGCGATAATAAGCGAATGTATGATTCGAAAAAATAATCACTACTGTTTAAACAGCTTTTCGGCTCTTATCATTATATGTGATTCATATTTAGTTTCGTGCATATATTTAGAAAGGTATTTGTTTAGAAAGCAGGTATTAGATATTTTACACGTGTTTGTATTATCAGGTGGTTCAAATTTTCTGTACAATACTTTTTTGTTTTATTGGCTCTACACACAACACTTTTAAATCGAAATTCTGAAAACTCATAAATCAACTTTCAGTTTTCCAGTATGATGCAGCCGTCAACTAGAGTTTACCTATGTGGATTTTAAATAACTCATTTCGGTAAACTCGAAAGTTCAAATTATTCAAAGTATTCAGATTATTCGATTAAACAAAATAAAAAATGTTCAGATAGCTATTTGTGTCAGTTGACGTGATAAAATAAAAAATCGCATTCTAAAATGGGCCACACAGCATGCTTTTACATCAGGCCAAGTTTTCATGGAAATAGATGGAGCAATGAGTATTTAGCAATAAAGGGGCACCCATAAGACAAAACACCACAGAAATATTTCAATATTCTGCTCATATTATATAAAATAAAATAATTACATAAATTTTATGTCGTATTTCCTCTAATAGAAGGACAAATATCAATATAACGACAGGTATATAACGACACGTTGGAAGAGTGCCAAGTAGCGAGAACGTTCAAAGCGTTCGAATACTGATATACAATTTCAACTGATGCTCTGATATTAAATTTTTACTCAAATTTCATTTAAAAATCATGTTGAAATGGGAAAAATGTAGTGAAAAATACAATGGCGCTCTTCTATTAGAAGAAATACGGTACACAATTTTTAACCCAGCCCTTTAGCCCTCATGTGTATTCAAACTTGACATCATTTTTAGGTTTGATATTCTCAAAAACACACCAAAATACCAAGAATGCTAGCTACCAGTGCAGCTAACAATGACAAATTACAAATGCCATGGCTGAGAATTGTTGTCGATGTGATCATTACAATTTTACTGGCTGTTTTAGTGCTTTGGTGAGTAAATACACCTTTTTTGAACCACACTGTGAAAATGTGGGTGAATGTGTGAAGCATTGTGAATACTGATGTGTTTACTGTGAAGTGCAGATTATAGCCCCCACCCCTCAATTTCATGTCAGATGGTCGGGTATGCAATTTGGTAACCTGTTTTGTTCCTTGGAGCCCCAATTGAACTTTATTTATTTTTCCAAAGAAATGTCTTGTAAAAATGTGAAAGTGAATGTGAAATCTATTGAATTTAATGTTTGTCCCAGGCAGTTAGGCTGAGGAAATACCGTATTTCCTCGAAATACCCCCGGGGGGTTTATTGTTTCATAGTGAGAATTTTGAGGGGGGATTAAACGAGGGGGGGGGGTATTTCGAGGGGGGGGGGGGGTTATTATTTCGCCAGAAATGAAACCAAGTTTTGAAAACCAAGTACTAAATTGTCGTCTGAAACGTACGCAGACGTCGAAAATGCAACAAAAATCGCCATTTATAAGACTCTAAAGACTTGTATAAGTGTGTAGACGTATAATCACTGTTCTCACATAACAGAGTCATCGTTTTTAACGTGTGTTTTGCATTACCCAGATGACAAACCGCAGCCTTTGTCATTTACGTTCTCTATACACTAAATTTGGGGGGGTATTTCGAGGGGGGGGGGGTTATAAGTTCATAGTGTCCATTTTGAGGGGGGGTATTTCGAGGGGGGGGTATTTCGAGGAAATACGGTAGGTATTTACAATAAATCGATGAATCACACATACTGTATATTTCATTTTCATCAAAAACTGGTTGAAAAATCAAAAAATTATTTCATCACAGAAAAATCATGTGTAAAACACCTTAATATGATGTTTTCCTTTTCCAGGATGGAATATGGTGCCAGTCCAAGACAACAGGGCTACTTTTGCGATGATAAGAGCATCTCATTTCCAAAGAGAAATGAAACAGTGCCTTCTATTTATGTCTATACGTTTGGTCCAATATTGGGAGTTATTATAGTAAGTTTCAAAAATTGTAAATTTGTATAATACATGGGATTTGTATCTGAAATTTGGGTGGGCACATCTAGATTTTACTCATTGGATGAGCAAAATCAATATTTTCTAGTTAAATTATCTTTTGTATTTGATATGGACAGTAAAAAACTGGGCATTTTCTACAGAATATCAGAAGCTAAATCCACTCCTTAGATGTATACATTTAGTGATGAAATGGCGCCTGGCGCCCTTTTCTGTGGCGCCATTATTTCGAATGGCGCCATGGCGCCCTTGGCGCTTGCGCCATTTTCGCTGGCGCCAATTTGGCGCCCGGCGCCATTGTCTTGTATGGCGCCGGAAATGGCGCCAGGATGCGGGGATGAACGTTAATATTCGGCCATATTCAACTGCTTTTTCTGCTGAATGATGTCATTTTGATGATATTTAGCACATTCACCTTTGTAACTTTTTGCCAGCGTTGCAAGTTTGGGTTTACGTTGATTGTTTTATGCCATAAACAGCAAATCTTGATATATAACAATTGGAAAAATATTGATCTAATTGATGTTAATGAAAATGAGAATGTGTAACTTCTAAGTACAGGTATTCAAAAATGTGTCAAAATAGATGCCAACAATTTTTATTTGAAAAATTATGCTATGTAATTTACCAGATTAATGCCAAATTTCTCAACTTATCTGCATAGCAGATAAATAAATATTATTCTAAATAAATAAAAATAATAATAATAAAAATAAAACTTATTAATTATCAGTCCTGGAATGGCAGATTGCTTCAAGTAGTGAGACCAAGCCACTACATTTATGGGTAGTCATGGTGCAGTAGCTTGGCACATCTTTTTAATTAAGCTGTCTGATCCATAGGGATTGAACAATTAAACATTTATCACTGGCACTGGTTTATTACAAAAAGTATACATTTATCTCCAAACTTTTCAAGACCATCAACAAAATTAATTTAAGTTAAAATTAATTTAAGACTTTATTTTCACTTTCACACAACAATAAACTTATATGTACCTATTTTACTACTTTACCAAACTGAAATACTTGTAAAAACTAAAGTAAATACTTACTGAACTGTACAATATACAGCTGTTACCTCTGACAGCCCAGCATTTTAAGTGATGTCATAAATATAACACAGATGATGTCATAACAACAAAAACTGGACTGAACTGGTTTTCACACACACACACACACACAATGGAATGTGCTACTGTGACCCAATTCTTTAACAAAATTTCAGTAATTAGCATCTCATCACAACAACAAAGGTGATTCATCCAATGCAATGTATGCTCTATGGAATGCATGCAAAGTTAACAATGCACATGTAAAGCATGCAGGTGACCTACAAACTTGAACTGACAGAAAGTTTTAACAAAGCCATAAATTACAATTAAAGTCACAGATTGCACAGTGCACATGCAAAGCATGCAGGTAAACTACCTAGGTCAATTAGTGACTGCACAACATTGCACCATCATGTTCAAGTCACTAATTGCACAATATTGCACCATCATGGGCAATTTCTCAACAGTATAAAAAGCTGAGAATTCACCTTCAAAGTCAGTCTAAAGCATTTTAAAGAAATCTTCCTTCAGTTGTCTACTCTATGATTGCTGCCTATTTACTTATGTCTACTCTATGATATTGTGTTGCTGCCTATTTTATTGTGTCTATTCTATCATTTTATTGCTACAATTGCTATTGCCCCTTGTATGTACTCTACATTTGTGTTATTCTTTTTGGGCTTTTGCCCCTGTCATTTCTATCATTGAACCAGTCTATATCTAACTTTGAATCATAGCATAGAGGTTATGATTCTGTCTTAGAT
>CAXIWS010000104.1:0-11419 GCA_964036195.1 Sphaerolaimus hirsutus
CATTTCAATGTCAACTTTATTCAACACTAAAATGGACAATGAACTTTCGATAAAAAACCCTATACTTGACAAGTTGTCAAAAATATATATTCAAAGTGAAAATAAGCGGGATTTGTGTGGCAAAACAATTTTTTTTGAAAAGAGCACATGTAAAAACCGTTTCTTTCCGTCCACTTGGGGCGGACACGGCGCAACAGGTTACTACAAATGGCACATTCATTGTTGTGCACAGATTCAGGTGCACGAATGTAGCTAAGATTCATGCACAAGTGCAAATGTATGGATTGAACTTATTGAAATTATGACATCGGCAAACAGGCTGAAATAAATACTTCTTTTTATAACATTAACATACACAACTGTTTTATTCAGCAATGGGTAGTAGTTAGTACGCTGATACAAAGCTTTTGGAAAATTTTTTAAAAAATCATTAAAGGGCCAAACTGCAATTGGAATTTCATTAAACAGTCACTCGGCAATTTGCAAAAAAAATCGGGCGTAATTTCACACGTAATTTTATACTGTAAATATTTATTTTGTGGAATTTTTGTCGCCAACGCTTCCATTTCTACACGTTGGGTGTAAAAAGCTGTGATAGCACAGTATATACAATTCAGTCAACATACAGTACAGTGCTTCCGGTTTGCTATGAGGTATTTATGGAAAATTTCTTTTTTCCCAACCTTGATTGTCAGGTATCAACCAGACTTGACAAAAGTAGATAGATTTTTACATTGCTCTAGTGCTAACGCCCAAAGCTGGAGCGCAATACACTCCAATAGACTCCAACAGGCCAAAAATTACATCAATCAGACAATTACATTAGTACAGGTACCAAAAACGGTCACAGTTTTCACAGTTTTGAAACAGCGATGCCAATCGATCAACAGTCAACACACCTCTTCATAATCATTGTGCTCCCATGTAGCCGGGGGGTCGCGTCCGCGGCGCTCCCGCCGCTGCAACAGAAAAAGTAAATAAGCTCGGACAAGAATGGATGGCAAATAAACTTGCTATAAGGGTTACTAGACTTTTCGAAAAAGTATAAAGGGACAACAATCGTCAAGCTGACTATTAAAAGATATAGCTAATAGGTATGGAAATACATATATAGCTGAAATGATCGAAAATTAAAGAAATTAGTGATTTTGGAGGTACAAATATGAAAAAGGATACAAAAATATGTGTGACATACAGCTGGCCGATGTAGGGGTATCACGGGTCTCAGAACAGACAGACAGCTGGGGCGTTTTTTTTTTGAGGGGGGGGGGTGGGTGGGGGGTTAACCCTAGGGTGGCAGACGGTACGGCCTTGCGGTAAACCGTACGGTACGGTAAATTTTCCATTTTGCGGTAAACGGTACGGTACGGTAAATGTTCAATTTTGCGGTAAACGGTACGGTACGGTAAATCTGAAAAGTGCGGTACGCGGTACGGTACGGTACGGTAAATTTCCGATTGTCAAAAATGTATCAATGCCGGCCTACAGACAACTTTTACTTCATAAATTGACACCAAATTCAATGCCACAATTTGATAAATAAACTTAAGAACACAATAACAGTATGATGACATAAAATTCCATTACCCACAATGTAGGGGCTCAATATATAGGTTTATTCAAGGTGTAGAAGGAAGAAAAGGTAAAAATATTGCTTAAAGTGGTGAAAAATTGCTCAAAGTATGTGAAATTTACACTTTAAGAGCGTGTTGAAGCACATGGCTTGATATTATAAACACATTATACTAATGTAAATCGTGACTTATATCAATGAAATGAAAGGGCTTCAAATCAGGAAAAAAGTGTTGTGAAATTTGCGCGCTTGCGCGCAAAAAATTCAAAACACCACATTAATTGTCATCAATAAATTGGCATATTTAAGGTCAATCCGAGTCAAATTTACCGCATTTTCTGCGGTAAATGAGTGCGGTACGCGGTGCGGTATGGTAAATTTTGGAAAATGCGGTACGCGGTACGGTACGGTAAATTTCTAAAAGTGCGGTAAACGGTACGGTAAATTTCCCAAAAATGCGGTACGGTACGGTAAATTCTGCCACCCTAGTTAACCCTCTATTCGACCCACAGGCCAACCCTGAAATGACTGGTGAAGTGCAGTCGCGACTAACCGTAGCTGTAAGCGGCCATATTCGGCATGCCGTAGCCCCAGCCGGGGGGCACACCGGCCGTCGACATCATGCCCATGCCTGCGATGAGGTCCACAAGCGAGTGAAAAGAATGGAAAATTTGCATCGAGTCTTGTCCATGCATTATTACAAAGAGTGCCTTGATCGGTTTACCGAGCTCAGTACAGCGTTGGGACTCACGATGTGTTTGACTTACGGTATCCGGTCGACAGATGGTAGTTATGTCCTCATTGACGCTCCTTCCAGCCAGGATCACCCCCGGGTAAAATGAAAAAAGCGGTGCACCCACCTGGCCTAACAGAAGATAAATACAGCCACCTTACATGAGAGCGCCTACTAGACGTGCGGGCAGTCCATCGCAGTTTACACATTTTGGTTCAAATATGTATTTACCGTATCTCCTCGAAATACCCCCAGGGGGTTTATTTTTTCCAGAGTAGAAATTTTGAGGGGGGGGGGTATTTTTTCCCCAGCTCGAAAACACCTGGGGGTATTTCGAGGAGCGTGGGTTAATTCAAGGGGGGGGGGGGTATTTCCAGGAAATATTAACAGTAAACAAAGCGACGTGAAATTTGCACTAAACTCGTGCCGCGATAGATCACCCGCAAGCCGTACAGAACCCAAAACACTGACCAGAACTGCGCGCTTTTGCGGGCTGTGATTCAGCGCCCCGCATAGAAAAAATCTGTGTGCGCCATACATGGAGATGCGCAAGGGAACTAGAAAGTGCAGTGGTCACGGCCCGTCCACGGGTCACTGCTGTCGCCAAACTATTACGCTATTTTTTCGAGGGACGTATCCAAAAAAAAAAAAAATAATTTGGATACGAGCAAAAGTGACGTTACAGCAGTGAAGAGCGGAGCGCCGAGGCAAACAGAGGTGCACGTACCAGCTGGCGGCGGCACGGCGCCGTACATGGTGGCCATGGACGCCATGGACATGGCCGCGGTTGAAATTGGCATGGCGGCGGTCGACGCAGCCGCCATCGTCTGCTGCTCCGTGTTGTACTTCGGCAGTGCGGCGCGAAGCTCCTCCTGCGATGGCCAAACATCGTAGCGAACATGTTTCCATGAGGGTTGGCACTTGATTTTTTAAACTGATTTTTTAAAAATCTTATTTAAAAAAAAATCAAAGGGTGGAAACTGATTTTAATTTTTTTAAATTAAAAAGCAAAATATCTGGTAGACTTGCACTAGGTATTTTGCAATTTTTTTGCGCGCAAGCGCGCAATTTCTCATACCCATTACCATTGGTGGTGTTTTCATGGGCCTTGGGGCATTTTTAGTATAAAAGCTTCCATTTATTCATGTTACCGTGTAAAAATAAGCCGTGATATGCCAGTGTAGTATATAATATCCAGCCAATATGCTCCCACATACTTC
The DNA here is from genome assembly GCA_964036195.1 of Sphaerolaimus hirsutus. Classification (NCBI taxonomy): domain Eukaryota; kingdom Metazoa; phylum Nematoda; class Chromadorea; order Monhysterida; family Sphaerolaimidae; genus Sphaerolaimus; species Sphaerolaimus hirsutus. The sequence goes on from CAXIWS010000104.1 coordinate 3,527, forward strand.
TACAGTGTGTAACATCACTGTCAATGTATTAGCCTTCTCTTACAACCTTATTTAAGCACTATTCCATGCTGAACTTCACTTGAATTCACGAATGTTCGACAAAAGGCGATATACATAATAAGACAACATGAAAATGGATATTTTTGAAAGAAATCACTGCTTATAATGCTATCCCATGACTCCACAGTCATAATATGACCACAATAGACATAACAATACATTGTCTGACACTTAACATACACACATTTTTTGTCTATACCCCAATTTTGGACAATTTTTAAAAAAATCGGATTTTAATTTTTTTTTAATCTAGGCGTTTAAAAAAAATGCTTTTTTTTCCAACCCTAGCTTCTATCATATACCATTTGACTAGGGATCCGGATTTCGAGTCCCGATGGTTTTCGAAATTCAGCGATCCCGATTATGCCGCCACAAACAACATCACAAGATTTGAAAATCCCAATGCCAAAATCTTCAAATCCTAATAAATCCATAAATAAATCCGATCCAGATAAAAATTTCACCAGAAAAATTTACCAAATTCCTAATCAAAATATCCCACAAGTGTCGTGCATGTGCATATTGAAAGCATTTTTATGGCCACACAGAAAACTCACCAGGCTGACGTCGATCTCCGGGTGCACGATCCTGGTGCCTTGAATAGGTTCGATGGGCGGCCCCGTGGGCTTATCAACGGCCGGTCTGTGCACAGCGCCCGATTCAGTCACGGCGGCGGCGGCCACGGACGTCAGCGAATCTGCAGATATCCCCGCCGCCGGCGCGCCGCTGTACGCGGCGAAAGCCGCCCGCACTGGCTCACTTGCCGATGGCGTCGGGATGGATGATAGTGGCTGCGATGAATGGTGTGTTGATAGATGTCATTGTAAAGTGTGCATTGAATGGAATTTTGGGCCAAATTAGGCATTTGCATAATTACAGTACATTCAGGGTTAGGGTTGAAAAAAAAACGTTTTTAATTAACTCGATGTTTAAAAAAAACGTTTTTTATATAAAAAACACGTTCTTTTTAATAAAAAACGTTGTTTTTTAAAAGCTCCCAGATATGACCTTGTTTCAACATATATAGGTATATATCAGACAGTGGCAATACTCTGTGATGTTATATATGACCATATAATGTCTGTGGAGCAATGGGATAGCATTAAAAGTGGTGATTTGTTTCAAAAATATCCATTTTTCGTCGACATATCGTTCGTATATTGCCTTATAGTCGAATGTTCGTGACTTCAGGTAAAGTTTGGCACGGAATAGTGATCAAACAAGGTTATAAAAGGAGGTTGTTACTTTGGGAGTGAATTGACACACTGTCGAGGTACATGGAAGCACATTACCTCAATATTATATACTACAGCAACATATGACGGCTTATTAACCCATGGTAGCACATAGAAATGGATACTTTGATACTAAAAATGCCACAAAACCAATGAAAACAACCACCAATGTCAATTTGTGTGTGAAAATGCGCGCCTGCGCGCAAAAATTTTGCAAAATACCTAGTGCTTAGTACAAAAAATTTCGGCCTATGTTTAAAAAAAAAAACATTTCGGACGTCATGTTTAAAAAAACGTTTAAAAAAAACATCGGCCAACCCTATTCAGGGTCATTTATGTAGTTTTGCATGCAGAAACGGAATATTCGCCACGCAAAAAAATGAATGTGAAACGCAAGCTTTGTGAATCAGATAATTTCAGCTGCTTTTTTAAAAAATGTGTCGACGCTTGTAAACTACCTAATACAAAATTGCTTCCAGATATAAACCGCACAAAAAGAAACCAACTGGCGCTGACGAGGGCATGGGCGGCAGCGGCACGTTGCCCGGCATGCCGTATGGCATGGGCGGCATCATGCCGTACGGCATCATACCAAACGGCGGCGGCATCATACTAGGCATCGGCACGTCTAGCTTAGCTCGCTTCGACTCGTCCGTCTCGTCACCTGCCGGGAAATGTGTCGCGGTAAATACAAAAACAAATCTGAACATTTTTATTTTTGAAAACTTCTAAGGCGCATTTTACACTGGACGACTGTGACCAGGGACGTATGCAGGATTTTTGAGCGGTGGGGGGCGGATTGTTTACGGAGCCCGGCGAACGGGGGGGGGCGGCGCCCCCCCCCCCTAAAATTTGGCCCTATAGGAGAGGAATGGAGCCATGGCGCTGGCGCCATTTGTAGGCGCCAGCGCCATGGCAGTATTGGCGTTGGCGCTGGCGCCAACGTATACTCTATAGGTACCGATTTAGACCTATATATAGGACTAAGACACATGTTGGACACTTCTAATGCTTTTCAGGCTCCTGAAAATACACATTAAACAATGGGATGGTGATTTGCGCGCTTGCGCGCAAAATTTTTTGAAAGTGCCTACAAAATCGCTTTAGAAAAGTGCCATTCCTGGCAAATTTTTATGTCCGGCCCGGGAACGGGGGGGCGGCCGCCCCCCCCCCCCGCCCCCCCCTGCGTACGTCCTTGACTGTGACGACAAAAAAATGCAATTTGTCAGCCATTTTTGTTGGATACATATGAAATATTTTACATGTGTGACCCTCAATCGATCATGACTTGATCAGCCCTAGGGTTCAAACGGGATTGACTTTTCGGGATCGGGATTCACTTTTTGAGATTTCGGGATCGGGATCGGGATCGGGATTGGGGTTTCGGGATCGGGATTGGTTTTTTGAGATTTCGGGATCGGGATCGGGATTGGCCGGGATTGGGGTCACGGGATCGGGATTGGCATATATTGGCATTTTTCCGGGATCGGGATTGGGTTCTAGGGATAGAGATATTGGCCATTTTTCTGGCATTCAGTTGTTCATAAAGGTCTCAAAACACTGTTGGATGCCAGACAAGTGGCATAAAATTGACACTGGGGGTTTGCATCCACTTTTTTGCATGCAAAAACGTCAGAATTTCACTTTTAATAATTTCCACTAATTTTTCCGGGATCGGGATCCCGGACTTGGGAGTTTCTCGGGATCGGGATTTGAAAATTTTCGGGATCGGGATTGGTATTTTTGGATTTCGGGATCGGGATTGGGGTTTCGGGATCGGGACTGGTAAATCCCGGAATTTCACGGGATCCGGGATCGGGATCCCGTTTGAACCCTAATCAGCCCATGGCTGAAAAGTCGTATTTTTGTCGTCACAGTCGTCTCAGTGTAAACGCTGTCTAAAAGAACATAGGCAATGTTCAGAAAAGTGAGTGAGCGTGGATCAGATTCATTGCATGGCACTCGATTTGTAACTAATTTTAAATATAGACGGCATGGAATCTGACGAAATACATTTACGTCCATTAACGAGGTATTTTGCAGATCTGTGCAAATAAATTTTTTTACTGATAAATATTACACACAGGCATTTTTTATAATTAAATAAAAACACGGGGTCTAGATGGAGTGGGCAAAACAAACCGAAGGTTTTCTTCTCATGCGCCCGCATGTCCTCGTCTGGAATGCCACTCATGCCATATATCTCAATTTCAATCGTATCACGGCCGGGAATCGCGCCGGGTATTTTATCCAAAGTTTCCTTGTGTACCTGCAGTGAGACATTTCGTGCGTGACACCGGCTGTCTTGAATAAATGAATGGTACATTGATATCGATAAGTGTGATAAAATATAACATAAGAACTGATCGATGTGTGATACTGTCGATGGATTTCTGTATATAAACACCTTCCCGGACAAGTTCACCACCCATTTTTTTATTTTACTCTTGACGCAATATCTGCGGCTATGGGGGGATTAACGAGCTGAAAATTTGTATATATATAGTTTCAACAATCCCCTACTCCGCATCAATGAGGGGAGGCACGGCGACCCTCCCTGTACTTCGTCGCCATGCCTCCCCCCATTGATGCGGAGTAGAGGATTGTTGAAACTATATATATACAAATTTTCAGCTCTTTAATTCCCCCATAGCCGCAGATATTGCGTCAAGAGTGAAATACAAAAATGGGTGGTGAACTTGTCCGGGAAGGTGTTTATTTTATCTATCGAAAAGCCGTACATTTACGGCCAGCAATTTTCTCCCTTTGTATAGTCTTTCATTTGAAGAAGCAATTAGATTGAATTCTCCAATAGAGAACAAGAAAAATTCAGCAATCCGTACAAACGTAGCTACAATTTACTATCTGAATATATGAACCCGATACAAAATACAAACCAGGAAATACAAACCAGCGTGAACAAGCCAGGAAATTGATTTTGGCTCAGCGCCAGCTAGGCTTCCAACGGGATGCCGGTAATGTTTGGTATTTTGCAGTCCCGATCCCGAAACTCAAGTCTCAAAATTCACATACCACAAAAAATTCCACAATCCCGATCTCGTAAACTCAAAAAAATTCAGATCCCGAAAAGTCGATCCCGTCTGAAACTCAGCGCCAGCACTGCACATTGAATCAACGAGCTCACCAACCTGCATGCAATGAATAGCCAAGCCCGGTCCAGTAAACAGCTTCTTGTGGCAGATGTGGCACTTGTAATGCTTGGCTTTTTGGTGTTGAACCAGCACCGCATCGTCGTCGAATTCCCTATTGCAGTACCTGAAACGGTCAAAAATGCGACCAGTGTTGACGGTAAGGAAATATTCGGAAAAAAAACACGTGCGTTCAGTTCACGAACCAGCACCAGGGCTTCATAACCTTCTTCTTTTTGCGACCCATGGCTGGCTGGCTGACTTCTAGCGGGCAGGAAGCGAACCGATCGGACGATTTTTTTTTGCCAATTTTTGGAAAAAAGAAAATAAGTATAGTGGAATTTATGTTTCGATATAAAAATGGTAGAAAATGGAAAACTCAAATAAGACAAAACAGTTTAGCGTAATGATTTATTGTTTTAGCCGTCAGTGAAACAATTTCGACAACAGCGCATTGGTCAGAGTACCCGGATCTAAAAGTTCAAAAGCAGGTATTCAATCGTTACGAAATGACAATATTACCGTACTCTCAAATAAATATTAACTGAATGATGACATCATAACTTAGGTTTGACTTTTAATCGGCCTTTATCGTAGTATAGGCGGCGCTGATAGAGAGACTGCCGTATCGCTACTCAGAACTGAATGGTGCTTACGATGCGCGCTCGCCAGTGATGCGTTCGCTTTGTTTTGCACACGTAAATTAATACTAATGCACATTGCTAATGCAGGATGGGGTTACTTATAACGAGTTGGCCGACGTCCAATTTTTCGGTTGCGTATTTTATGAATGAACTAAAATTGCTAGAACGTGCTCAAAATCACTGAAATTTGCTCAACTTTGCCAATTTTCACCTTCCAAATCGCTTTTTTCGTCAATATACATTTTATATACCTATGTTTAACTATTTTTAGCGAATTTTATTTGATTTTTAGCGATTTCAAAACTTTTGGCCGGTTGCCAAGTCATAAGGGTCATTTCTGCTTATGCAGTTTGCATAGCGTGTACGCAGTTTTAATATCCGCGAAAGACAAATTTGGACGGAAGTTTCATAGTCATCATTTGCTTATCCTCCTACTCGCAATGGCCGTAAATCGGGATGAGGTTCTGATGAATTTTCAGGTAATTTCAGCATATTTTAGACAATCAACGTTCACATATCCAATTTCCCTTGTCAACCATGAAACATCCCAACCCTCGGTGTGCCCCTTCAGGCCATGACGGACATTATGGACGTGGGCGAGTGCATCACGTACTTGGACGCGTCCGACTGGGACCTCCAAGCGGCGGTGAACAGCGCGCTGGCCAGAGGCGCCGTGGACAACGCACAGCAACACTGCGAGCCTGTGCCCGCGTCGCGTTCTCCTCCGGTGACCAGACGCCGGTCGGCGCTGGCAGGGCGAAGGTGAAGGTTTTAAAAGTGTTATTTTGTGAAATTGTTATTCGGTGTATTTCTATTTTTTATTTTGATTGTTCCATTTTTGATTTTAGAGAGCAACACATTTAGTTGAACACATTCTTGAAATTGTTGAAATTATTCTGTTTGCAGGGCCAATATACTTGATGATGGTGCGCCGTTGTACGGCAATGAAGATGACAATCCGTGGCGGCACATGGCGGTATGTTCAATTTTTAAATGTCAAAAGTTGAGAAATGTAAAATAACTATGCGCTTTTTATCTTTACAGGCAAGTTCGTCCAGTTCGTCTAGTCGTCAACTCATTGAGTTCACAATTGTAGTGAAAGGTGCAACAAAATGTGTCATCAGCATCAGCGAGTCGGCCACTGTCGGTACGTTCCAGTTGCTTTTGTATAAACTGGTGGAAAATTCATAGAACTGTGCTTTAAAAATCCCACATGTCATCTTGTGTGAGGGTGCCCCAAGTATTTACTGTATATGGCCAAGGGGGGACACCCTCAGGCCACCCTTGGTTTTGAAAATAGTTTTTTCACGTTTTTTTCCGGAAAATATAAATGGAAAATCCATACAAATTTTTGTTCAGGCCGGAATTTAATTTATAAAATTGGTTGGGGACAGTTTTTTTGACATAGGAGATGGTAACTTCCTGCAACTTTTCCACCACCTCACAACCTACACAAACCCGGCACCAAAATTTTGCCGAAGATCAAACCAATGATTTGATCTACATATGATTTGAGTAAAACATAGGTTGGGGAAATTTCATGCTCAACTGCCCCATTACTTTCATGGGGCACATGGTCTCCAGAATAAGGTTCCTCAGTGTCAGGAGCAACCCATGGCTGCTCCTTTGCCATGCCTTTGCACACCCTAAGTTTTGATGGCTGCCAGTGAAAATGCTGTGACACAAGTGAAATTTGATCTTCGGCAAAATTTTGGTGCCGAGCGGGGTATGTTGTGAGGTGATGGAAAAGTTGCAGGAAGTTACGATCTCCTGTCAAAAAAATTTAGTGGCCTAAACTGTCCCCAACCAATTTTATAAACAAATCAAATTCCGGCCTGAACAAAAATTTGTATGGATATTCCATTTATATTTTCCAGAAAAAAAACGTTAAAAAATTATATTCAAAACCCAGGGTGGCCTGAGTGCCTTATATTCAAAACCAAATACTTAAGGGTATCCTCACACAAGATGACAGCTTGCATGTGGAATTTTTAAATCATATTTAGTTTTATGAATTTTTCCATTTAACTTTTCCACCAGTTTAGTTCATCGCAGGCACGCGATTTTTCAAATCCGATTTTTTTTATACATCGCACATTTTCCGATTTCTCAAAATTTTAACGTTTTCCCTTATGCACTAGACAAAATTTTGGACGAACACTGCAGGTGACCTAATGGAGCGCGTGCGCGTCTCGTTGAACACGACCGGTCGCGTGACGCTGCGCGGCTGGCCGGGCGACGCGACTCCCACCGTGAATGACCCGTTGAGCTCGTTGCACTTGCCCAAGTTCGTCAACCTGCTCGCCGACGTGGCCGAAGACTCCGAGCCGGCCGATGCGAGTGCCAGCGCAGCCACGCAGAACAGCGACGACGCGCGCAGCAATGCATCGCACGAGAATGGGTATGTTGCGCTGGTTTTGGAAGCAGGTCTCGTACTACATTCACACTTGTGGGGCTGGGGGTGACCGTAATAGACATAACAATACATTATGTGACAATTGACTTGATTTCATTTTTTGCTCCATTTTTGAAAAAAATCCGATTTTAATAAGAAAATCACATAGAAATCAACATTAGGGGTTGTTCTGTCGGGTAATTTCGAAATAGATTTTTTATCAAGATGCTTGAAGAAAATTTCTAACCCTAATATTGAGTATATTTCTGTCAAAACGCAGTCACTATTATTCGATATGCTATTCTCGGTTACTAATTTCAGGGTGAATGTTGACTTCACGCCCATGGACCTCGTGTCACAGATGCAAGTTGTCGTTGTAAACAGCGCCACTGGAGACCGCAGAACGATTT
>CAXIWS010000105.1:0-12585 GCA_964036195.1 Sphaerolaimus hirsutus
ATATTTCATGACATGTTTTTCAATGCTTTTGTGATTTCATTTAGGGGTTTATTTTGAGGAGGATTATTTCAAGTCAAACCAGTATTTACTTTTATTTTTTTGTGATTTTTTGGCACTTAAGCATTGAAACAAAAATTGAAATTGTACATGTGGTGCTATTTCCAGTGCATTACTGCGTGCATGCAGTCATTTTTTGGGCGAGATCTCAGCCGTAAAGTAAACCCGGCTGTAAAGTAAATCCGGCCGTAATGCATAGTTGTACAAATGTATTTACGTTTACTCGATAAATACATATACTCAAGTGCTGCGTAAATACGTTTACGTTTGCTCCCAAAAAAATACCAGTACTCAGTTACTCGCGTACTTTTTGAAAGTACACAAGTACAGAAAATGAGTATTTACAGATATTTACATTTACTCACCTTTTACACAGCGTAAAAGTAGAAAACTTTGACTTTACATTTCTGTACTCAGGTGTGACTAGAAATAAAATACATTTATGTTTACTTTGAAAAAAGTTCAGTACTTTAAACAACTCTACCCTCTATTTTACGGCTGGGTTTACTTTATGGCCGGACCATTCCCATTTTTTTGTACGCAGTTTAGTTGACTTTCTTTTTTGAGGTTTTACACCTATTTGAAAAGTGTAAAACCGGACCGTGTGAAATGCTTTGTTATGCTTTTAATAACCGGGTATTTCGGCCGGGTATTGGGCATATGCATATGGTATTGGGCATATGCATGGGTAATAAAGCATATGGGTATTTTGTGAAAGCGTAAGCGTAAGTGTAAGCATAAATACCCATTTACCCGCGTATTTCGGGTAAGCATAAATACGCTTTCACAACTCTGCCATTTAAGCAAAACCAAATGTGAAAACACACCTGAATATTGGAGGGTGCCGTTCTATTGTTTTCATGAGTGCAAAAACATGCCAAAACCTGCCGTTCTATTGGAGGTGCCGTTCTATTGGAGGTCTGCCGTTCTATTAGAAGACATACGGTATTTAGTTTACAACCTAATACTGCCACTGCCATTCGCTTGGCTACGATCCAAAACTACCACTGCCATTCTATTGGGAACCGATCCAAAACTTCCACTCCAATTCGATTGGGAATCGATCCACTCCAATTCGATTGGGAACAGATCCACTCCAATTCGATTGGGAACAGATCCACTCCAATTCGATTGGGAACAGATCCACTCCAATTCGATTGGGAACAGATCCACTCCAATTCGATTGGGAACAGATCCACTCCAATTCGATTGGGAACAGATCCAAAACTTATTATCAAAGTATCAATATTTCTTGATTAAGCTTTGGTTTAATTTTGTGGGGCAATCCCATGTTGCTGTCCCGCACCCTGTAGAGTGTGAAGTAAAGGTCAGTAAGTGTCAAATGTCAAATATTCACATTCAGTAATAAAACCTTTCTGTTTTTTTAAACATTTTACATGACATTTAACACTTCACTTTAGACTAAGCAGGGTGCGAGACTATTGATGGAAAAGCGCCGTGGCGCTGGCGCCTGGCGCTAGCGCCAAAGGAAAATGCGCCATGGCGCTTTTGGCGCTTAGCGCTATTTTGCTGGGCGCCATTGACGCTTGGCGCCACAACCATAAAAAGCGCCATGGCGGCGCTTGGCGCTATTTTTGCCTGGCGCCAGGAACAAAATGCTTGGCGCTAGCGCCGAAGCAAAAAGCGCATTGGCGATCGGCGCTGGTGTTCGGAAAAGCGCCATCCAGTCCCACACCAAGTATACCGTATTTCCTCGAATTACCCCCTGGAGGGTTTATTTTTTCAGAGTGGAAATTTTGAGGTGGGGGGTTAAATTTGGGGGGGGGGTATCATATCATAGTGCCCATTTTGAGGGAGGTATTTCGAGGGGGGTATTTCGAGGAAATACGGTAGTCACATAAATGTGTGAGATGTCATGTAAAATTGAAAACAAATTTTTAAATGAAATTGAATGTTTTGAAATGGTCCAGATGTGGACATTTAACTAAAGGGTGCGTGATTGGCCCCATCAGTATAGCCCATGAAAAGCCCTAAATGTGATCTCAATCGACCAGGAAGCGAAGTGAAACTGCCCCATTCCAACTGCGATTTGCCTGCCCCATTCCAACTGTGTACATGATGTACATCATTCCAGGGTGAGTGGGTATTTCGAGGGGGAGGGGGATTTCGAGGGGGGGGGAGTATTTCCCAGCCCATTTTGAGGGGGGTTGCTTCGAGGGGGGTTAATTCAAGGGTGGGATTTATTCGAGCTAGTTCGGTAGGTAAGGAAGCGTTGGTTTCTTCTTTATGGGCCATGTCGTGTAAAGCCTTGTCCAGTGATAATTTGTAAAGTACACACCTTAGATTTCCTGTGCATTTGACTGGGCACTTCGAGGTGTGCATGGACTAAAATTTATCTTTTATTTTTACATACCTAATGTCACTTGAATATGCTCGGCGGAAATCACACCTACCGAAACCTACCGTAACCCATCTGAATAATCAACCAAATTTCTTACAGTTTCTCATAATAATAATTCGTTTTTACCATATAAAAATTAATTACGGAAATTATCACCAAATTTTATTCATTAAATTATGGTAGTGTGCGCTCCACTCGGAAAACAATAGATTATTCCAGCTACACATGCTAGTATTTACACGCTGAAATTTGCAAAATTGTAAACTCATAAATCTGTTTGAAACACATTTGAGTTAAAGAAAATGAGGGCTTTTTTACTGCCATCAAGATTGTAGTTGACAGACAGATTGCTCATCCTGTAAACTTACATGTATTCAAAGTTGATAATTCAGTTTACCGATTTCTGCAGTGTGTGTACAAGTTTGCGCAGGGCCGTTGCGTTAAAAAAATCCAGGTTTTCATTAACACACTGTTAGCGAAAAAGAAATTTCCATCGCTATTTTCATTTCTCCCATTTATTTTATTGTTACGCCCCCTCTGTGTGCCTGTATTTATTTACATCCTTCCATTTTCATTTCCCCCCCCCCAACAGAACTCTGCGCCACAGCGTGCCAGATGTTTTTTCGCTGCGCCTTAGTCATCCTTGTCGCTTTTTTTGCTTTTTTCACATGTTGGATGCCGCGATGGCGTCATTTCAGTACTGTACTGCAACCTGAGGGCAGTCCCAAGCCCTGTAAAGTGTAAAGTAAAGTGTAAAATGTACCGTATTTCTCTGTGTAAACCGCTCGGGTGTTATACAAAACCGAGGCACTTTTTAGCAACTTTTTTTTAAAACTTGTATAACGCCCAGGCGTTAAATCATTCGGAGGGGGGCGTTATACACGGCAAATTTTTGCTTTAATATTTACATATTTTGTGTTCGCTCCCAGCGTGCAACGAATTCAATAGAAAAAGGTGCATACCACGGAATTCGTGCATGCCGCAGCGAAGCACAACATTAAAACTATTCAAACCAAGTGGAGATTTCACTATAATTCAGCTTGATTTGTCATGTAAATATTTTAACTTGGCTAATGTTTTTGAAACCAAGCATAGCACCCCAGGGGCGCTATATAGCTGTATAACGCCCCAGGCGTTGTGCACGGGGGGCGGTTTACACAGAGAAATACAGAAAGTCAAATGTGAAGTCAAATGTCAAATGTAAAGCAAAGTGTCAAATGTAAAGTCAAATGCAAAGCAAAGTGTCAAATGTAAAGTCAAATGCAAAGTCAAATGTCATTTGACATTTGACTTTACATTTGACCCTTTACTTTACACTTTACAGGGCTCGGGATTGCCACCTGGCGCCAGTCCCAAGTCACGTAAAGTTGTCAAATGTCATTCAAATTTGTCAATTGTCATGCAAAGTTCAGTGCATCATTTGTGCATCATTTTTACCATTCATTACATAAGCACAAAATGGCAAAGTAGTTTTCAACTGAAACTTTAAAAATTAACAAGTTTGCTTTGAATGCTTTTGAGTTTTCTAAAATGAGTCATTTTTAATCTCTGTCAACTGTAGTTGACGGTCACCTTATTCTAGAAAACTCAAATGCATTCAAAGCTGATTTTTGAGTTTTTGAAATTTTGGCTAAAAACTAGTGTGTGCATGCACAATGGTGATTTTTTGTATTTTCTTAAATACAGGATGTATATGTGATGTTTTAATCCATTATTTTCATGTTCACAGGTTTTTTATTGAAAATAAATGTTCAATACTCGAATCAGAATGAAAAAAAGTTTCATATGGGGGGGGATGTTACCTATATTCGATTTTGAATGAAAAACGTTTGATGAAAAATGTTCCGCTGATAAATCAATTTCACGGTGATGCCCAAAAATCAATTTGTCGATGGCCATTTCATGCAATGACTGCCAGCAAATTGATTTTAGGGCATCACCGTGAAATTGATTTGTCAGCGGACCATTTTTCATCGAACGTTTTTCATTCAAATTTGAATATAACATTCCCCATATGAAATTTTTTTCATTCTAATTCAAGTATTGAACATTTATTTTCAATAAAAAACTTGTAAACACGAAAAATAATGGATTTATCGGTGAAGTTTTATTTGTCATATCACCTTCTATTTATCGTTATGCTGTAACTCAGGCTTTAGCGATATTCGTTTGGCCCCTTCATCATTTCGTGCTTGTATTTATCGAATCGAACACCTTCCATTTTCATTTGCCCACCCAGAACGGGCATGAAAAATATAAAGCTGGCGTTTTTTGTCGCGCCGCTGCGGCGTCAGCGAATCCGGGCCGACCTTGGGCGCAGGGAAAAGTGGCCCCAGCTCGGCAGCCTTCTGCTTTGGATTGCCGCGGCGCTTCAAATCTCAATTCAATCGGCCTTTGTGTCTGGGCAAAGTTCCGCAAAATGAGAAGTGAGAAGTGAAATGGCAAAGGCCACATGAAAGCGTGAAGGCCAAGTGAAATGGCAAGTGAATTGACAAAAGCAAAGTATAAAAAAGAAAAAGTATTTCCTATTCGCTTTTGCCAATTCACTTGCCGTTTCACTTCGCCTTAGCGCTTTGACTTCGCCTTTGCCATTTCACTTCTCACTTCTCTTTTTCCGGAACTGCCCCCTGGCGTGACATTCAAGTGGTTTTGTGGTTATTGAGGGAATGGCGCGATGGTTGATTTTTCATCTTACTGAAACTTGTAAGTATGTTTGCAAGTAGACATGAAAATAACGCAACGTTTCATTTATAAGTCACTTTGAAGTGAACGTAAAGTTTTAAGTTAGATTGCAAGTGGCAGGTAAAACCACGCGCTCAAATAGCACCCCCCCCAGTGGGAAGAAAAACATTTGAATTATGCCCTCTACAGAACTGGAGAATACAAATGCACAAAATTGTGATGAGCCATGCTGCGTGGCCCATGCTGTACCTATTGCTATTTGATGTAATGTACTGATGCCTACATACATACTGTATGTATTCTAATAGAAGAGCGCCGTTCAACTTTTTTTGTCAACTGTTTTACCTGCCGTTCTATTGGAGGTGCCGTTCCAATAAGGCCCGATGGCCCCCAGCGAGTTGGTATAATGTTTCCTTGGTGCGGGCTCTGAGCTTCTGTTTTTCAATCTTTTTTTTGTGTGTGCGCCGCTAACTGTATTTCGTTAGGTCGTCCTGTATGACATAGCTGTGGTGACGCGTGTGTGGAAAGATTAAGCAGCAATGGGTTAGAAACAGCTTTGAATGGATTTAAGTTTTCACAGATAAGTCATTTTTAATCTCTGTCAACTGTAGTTGACAGTCACCTCTTTCTAGGAAACCTAAATGCATTCAAAGCTGATATTTGAGTTTTTAAAATATTGGTTGAAAACTTGTGTGTAGCATTTTTATGGTTCGTCAAATATGCACAAAATGGACCTCCACACATTAGTTTTCAAATGAAACTTTGAAAAAACTAATAAATCTACTTTGAATGGATTTGAGTTTTCAAAAATAAGTCATTTTTAATCTCTGCCAACCGTAGTTGACAGTCACCTCATTCTAGAAAACTCAAATGCATTCAAAGCTGAAACTTGAGTTTCTGAAAACTTGGTTGAAAACTTGTGTGTGCAGGCACAACAGTGATTTTTGATATTTACTTGATGCTGGTTAAGAATTTGACTTTTGAAAAGAAAGTGCATCATTTATGTATCATTTTTATGGTTCGTTACATATGCACACAATGGACCCGCACACATTAGTTTTCAACTGAAATATAAAAAAAATTAAAAATCCACTTTGAATGCATTTTAGTTTTCTAAAATAGGTAATTTTTAATCTCTGCAGGTTAAGAATTTGACTTTTGAAAGGAAAGTGCATCATTTTGTATAATTTATATGGTTCGTTACATATGCATAAGGAGCAGACACTAGTTTTCAACTGAACCTTTAACAGCTTTGAATGCACGTTAGTATGCCGCTGATTGTATTTTGTTAGGTCGTCCTGTATGACATAGCTGTGGTGACGCGTGCGTGGAAAGATTAAGCAGCGATGGGTTAGAAACTGCTTTGAATGGATTTCAGTTTTCACAGTTAAGTCAGTTTTAATCTCTGTCAAGTGTAGTTGACAGTCACATCTTTCTAGAAAACTCAAATGCATTCAAAGCTTATTTATGAGTTTTGAAGTTTTGGTTCAAAACTATTTTGTGAAGGCACAGTAGTGATTTGTTTCTTAAATATAAGATGTTAATGTGACATTTTAAAGAAAGTGCATCATTCATGCATGCATTTTACTGGTTGGTTACATATGCACAAAATGTTTTTTTTTTGAGTTTTTGAAATTGTGATCGAAACTATCGGTCTGTCGCATAAGTTTTAGCTGTTTCCTGATCATTACGCATTCGGTGATCCTGGACGAGCATAATTTTTCCTCTAAAGCTGTCAAATTCATGAGCACATCCATTTATCAAAACGCGTTGCAATATTTTTTCTTAAAGTTATCGAAGAATGAATTACCAATGGCCTACAGATACTAGTATTCCACTGAAACTCATAAATCAGGTTTGAATGCATTTGTGTTTACCAGAGTTTGAAATTCCCACCAACTGTAGCTGGAAGGCACCTCATTCTGGTTAACTCAAGTGTGTTCAGCGCTGATTTATGAGTTCAAAAAATCTGAGTCGTCAACTGGTGTGTGTAGACCAGAGTTGCGAAAACGTATTTACGTTTACCCGAAATACCCGTTTATTCAGGTATTTATACTTACGTTTACGTTTACGCTTTCCAAAAATACCGTTACGTTTTGTTACGTTTTCCTGGCACAATTACCCGGGTACCAGAGAAAACGTAAAAATACCTTACGTTTTAGTATTTATACTTTTGATTTGGAAAAGGTATTTACGTTTACGTTTACGTTTTCCAAAAATACCAGTATTTGTACAACTCTGGTGTAGACACAATCAATCAATCATCAACAAATCAATCATCATCTTCCACTTCGAGTCCGCCAGCGGCAACTGGCGATGTTTTCTGTTCCGATTTTGCGTCCGTGCTGTCTTCAGTATGCAGTTTTGCATTGGGCGTTTTCGAACCCGCCGGCGGCTGCGACAAATGTTGTGCGTATTGAGAACGCGGTTTATGGGAATGACCGTATATACCCGAGTTTACACCCGGCCCCTGTGAGAAATGCCCACAGATGAGAAGGATTGGGACAATGATAGCCCATTGAAATTTTTATTCAACATATTTACACGCAAACGGTGAAATGGAACATTTTCTGTTCACAGGAACACAAGTAAAAGGTATTTATTCCTCGGATGTAAGCAGGGCCGTATCCAGGGGGGGGGCGGTGGGGGCTGCAGCCCCCCCCCTCCTGGGGCAAGACCAGAAAGTGACCAGAAAGTGCGACTTTTTCAACGTCAGCGTAAAAAAATTTGCGCGCAAGCGCGCATTCTTCACCAGATATAAGGTATTATCATCAGATTTGCTCCATGTGGCCGCAAATCAGGTTGTGCTTTTTGCTGTTTTGTATGTATATTTACATACATATACAGCGTTCCATGGCGCTGACGCCTACGCCAATGGCGCCAGCGCCATGGAACGCAGTATATGTATGTAAATATACATACAAAAACAGCAAAAAACACAACATTGAGTGTATTTATAACGATTTGCGGCCACATGGAGCAAATCTGGTGATAATACCTTATGCCTGGTGAAAAATGCGCGCTAGCTTATGTAGCTAGGTCGATTATGAACATCACCGCTTTGGTCCTGGGCCACTCCCGCACCCTGTAAAATGCCCTGAAAAATGTCAAATGTCATGCAGTGTCAAAAGTCATGTAAGATGCCCTGCAAAATGTAAAAAAGTAAAAAATAAAATCAGACATTTCCATCACATTCACGCGACTTTTCGCACTTTGCATGACATCTGACGTTGTACAGGACATTTTACAGGGTCTGGGAGTGGCACCAGGCCAATTGGGACTCGGTTATATACCTATTTTTAGCCATTTTATACCTACTTGTTTGTGTGATGACTGTAATTTTCCAGGATATTTCAGAAGGATTTGAAGAAGCGTTGTAAACAGCGTATAAACAAAAAGTTCCATCGCTAGTTGATGCCACTGTCACTATAAAAAACACACCCCGTTATGTGCACAATGTTCAGAAACAGAGCAATAACTACCGTATTTGCTTGAATAATCCCCCTGGGGGATTATTTTTTCATCAGACATTTTATCAGAAAAAAACAAACAAACAGGGCCTGCACCTTGCCGGAGCCGCGGCACGCCGTGCACAAAGCCATGTTGGTGCGTTCACGTGCGCGCCCAATTTCGAAATCACACTTTTCTTTTTTGTACAAACAGTGATTTGGATACGTGTACGCTGAAACAAACTTTGCTCAGTTTGATCGCCAATATTGCCAATTGACAAAATGTCTAATGCGACCTGAAATGAAATCGTCAGACTATGACGATCATTTTAAGTGTTTGATGGTGAAAATCGGCCCAGAAACGGCCGAGTTGTTGGTTATTTTTGGTTTTCTGGCATTTGCATACGGGCCTGCATATTGGCATATTGGCCACGGGCCTGGAATTGGGTTTGAAACTTTCAATGTGATTTACTCAAAATCACATTTTGTGGACTTGTCGACTTTTAGAATTAGACGCCTCAATTATAAAATACTATGCTCAAATGAAAATGCGTGAAAAAG
Organism: Sphaerolaimus hirsutus; assembly: GCA_964036195.1. NCBI lineage: Eukaryota > Metazoa > Nematoda > Chromadorea > Monhysterida > Sphaerolaimidae > Sphaerolaimus > Sphaerolaimus hirsutus. Next base: position 9,112 of record CAXIWS010000105.1, read on the forward strand.
ATTAGGTTGTTGGTTATTTTTAAAAAGGCCGCTTTTGTGCTCAATTGAGAGTTCCTGGTGCGGCTTATGCTCGTTTGGGCACAATATATAGGTTTTTTAAAAACGCAGCTTTTATGCTTTATTTATATTTTTTTATTTATGAATGCAGTGAATGTTTCTCATGTAATATGTTCCCAATGGACATAAATATCACACTTTGAACGATTTAACAGTTTATAAACACTATACCATACTTCCTTGAATAATTCTGTTGGAAATAAATGTTTCATAATACATAAACAAAGTATTCCTTTTTTCATTAAGAAAGATAAAATACTAGTCAAGTATGTTTTCTTGGAAAAATTTACATTTAAAAAAAAAGCAGCGTATATTTATGTCTACATTGAATTTTGAAATATTCACGTTGAATTCTTTCATGTTTTTGTTTACTTTCCCAATAGAATATCACACATTTAAATATTTAACTAAGTAACTAATTTTAGTAATTTTAAGTCCTGCAATTTTAGTAAAAATGGCGTGAAATGTTGGGATCTGAGACTGCACAAAAAGTGAGAATCTGAGACTGCGTGAAATGTTAGGATCTGAGACTGTGTGAAATGTGAGAATCTGTGACTGCGCGAAATGTTAGGATCTGAGACTGTGTGAAATGTGAAAATCTGAGACTGCGCGAAATGTTAGGATCTGAGACTGTGTGAAATGTGAGAATCTGAGACTGCGCGAAATGTTAGGATCTGAGACTGTGTGAAATGTGAGAATCTGAGACTGCGCAAAATGTTAGGATCTGAGACTGTGTGAAATGTGAGAATCTGAGACTGCGCGAAATGTTAGGATCTGAGACTGTGTGAAATGTGAGAATCTGAGACTGCGCGAAATGTTAGGATCTGAGACTGTGTGAAATGTGAGAATCTGAGATAGCGAAATGAGAGAATATGAGACTGCGCAAAATCTGAGAATCTGAGACTGTGTGAAATGTTAGGATCTGAGACTGTGTGCAATGTGAGAATCTGAGACTGCGCGAAATGTTAGGATCTGAGACTGCGCAAAATGTTAGGATCTGAGACTGTGTGAAATGTGAGAATCTGAGACTGCGCAAAATGTTAGGATCTGAGACTGTGTGAAATGTGAGAATCTGAGATAGCGAAATGAGAGAATATGAGACTGCGCAAAATCTGAGAATCTGAGACTGTGTGAAATGTTAGGATCTGAGACTGTGTGCAATGTGAGAATCTGAGACTGCGCGAAATGTTAGGATCTGAGACTGTGCGAAATGAGAGAATCTGAGATAGCGAAATGAGAGAATATGAGACTGCGCAAAATGTTAGGATCTGAGACTGTGTGAAATGTGAGAATCTGAGACTGCGCGAAATGTTAGGATCTGAGACTGTGCGAAATGAGAGAATCTGAGATAGCGAAATGAGAGAATATGAGACTGCGCAAAATGTTAGAATCTGAGACTGCGTGAAATGTGAGGATCTGAGACTGCGCTAAATTCTAGGATCTGAGACTGCGCAAACTGTGAGAATCTGAGACTGCGCGAAATGTCAAAAGTGTGTATGCCTTATGTGCAATTCAGCACAAGCTATTTGAGTTCTGAAAAATTGTGACTATTGCCATGTATGTCTGTAGGTGATGCGGTGGGCGAAATAAACACCTTCCCGATCAAGTCCGGCCCCCAATTTTTTACTTTACTTCTGACGTCCTATCTACAGTTCTAAAACGCACCAGAAGCTGAAACTTGGGGCAGATACTGGTGCAACCCCCCTCTACTTCGCATGAATTGAAGGGGTCGCGGCGACCCCCTACAGGGTGGGTCGCCGAGTGCAAAAAAATTTTGCAGCTTTTTTAGTGTCCCACACAGGTCCAGCCCCCACTGATTTCTTACACTGTGGGTACCGTACCTCCAGCTGTGGGAGGGGTATAAATCTAAAATTTTGGGGATGTGTCGCCAACACCCCTCCCCTGCTATACACTGGCAAGGCGGTTTTTGTAAACTCACCACAGTGTGGGGTGCAACGTTCAAAATTTATTAAAATGTTACTGACCTACACAAGTACAGTATCCAGTTGAATTTCAAAAAATGGACACTTTTGTGTTGTTTAAACACTAATGTGGTTGACAATTTGAAATAAGCATGAAATTTCCTCTAAAAATATCTTATCCAACCTAAAACTGCCCACCACATGAACGCCCCCCCCCCCAAGTGGGTGACAAAAAAATCACTTTTCACAACTTTTTTATTAGACACTTGAACTGCTGGTTTACAATAATAATAGGGGAGGGTTAAAGGTTTCAAATTGTGTAAACAACCTTACCTTCAAAATGCCTTCATAAGAAAATTTGCTGGGGGTAAATTTAAAATCATAAATTTTGCCTATTTTTGTTCCTGCAATGATGTCATTTTTACAATTTGAAATCCACCCCCAGCAAATTTTCTTATGAAGGCATTTTTGAGGTAAGTTTTTTACACAATTTGAGACCTTTAACCCTCCCCTATAAATTATTGTAAACCAGCCGTTGAAGTGTCTTATAAAAAAGTTGTAAAAAGTTATTTTTTGTCAGCCACCCGGGGGGGAGGGGTTCATGTGGTGGGCGGTTTTGGGTGGGATAAGATATTTTAGCAGATATTTCAGGTTTATGTCGCATTATCAAATGTTTAAGTCTTAAAACAACACAAAAGTGTTCATTTTTTTACGCAATTAGGTGCTGGACTTGTGTGGGACCGTAATGTTTAAAAAAATTTTTAGCGCTGCGCCCCACACTGTGGTGAGTTGCCAAAAACCGCCTGGCCAGTGTATAGTAGGGGAGGGGTGTTGGGGACACATCCCCAAAATTTTAGATTTATACCCCTCCCACAGCAGGAGATCCGGCACGGCAGTGTTAGAAATCAAGTGGGGGCCGGACCTGTGCGGGACAGTAAAAACGCCGCAATTTGTTTTCACATATATGGCAACCCCCTCTATAGTGAGTCGCCACTGCCCCATTTTTTCATGAGGGGTAGTGGGGGGTATTTTTGTTGCTTATTTTCAGTTATTCTTGACATTTGCACAAAATGCTAATTTTCACACTTTGATGACCTATGACTCACTTACAGTAGGTATTAAAAGTGAATTTGTGAAGTGATGTGAAGTGAATTAGTGAAGTTGATTAAATGTGAGAGTGCACCAAGCTGCAAATGTGAGAGTGAGCAAAATGGTAAATGTGAGAGTGAGCAACAAGGTAAACATAATGGCAAGTTGTTTGAGGGGGGCAAAATGGTAAATGTGAGAGTGAGCAACATGGTGAATGTGAGAGTGAGCGAAAAAATAAATGTGAAGGTGAGCAACACGGTAAATGTGAGAGTGATCAAAATGGTAAATGTGAGAGTGAACAACATGGTAAATGTGAAAGTGATCAAAATGCTAAATGTGAGAGTGAGCAAACTGGTAAATGTGAGAGTGATCAGAATGGTAAATGTGAGAGTGAGCAAACTGGTAA
>CAXIWS010000106.1:0-33275 GCA_964036195.1 Sphaerolaimus hirsutus
GTACATACCGTATTTCCTCAAAATACCCCCCGGGGGGTATTTCGAGGAAATACGGTATGCACTTCCAAAGGTGAGACCACTGAGAAACTGCCCGATATTTACTTCAGAAATTCCAGCCCGGTGCGGTGCCTTTCGGTGCTAGCACCGGCAACCCGCCGGTGCCCTTCGGTGCCGGTGCCATTTTTTCCAAAAGGCACCGGTGCCAGTGCGGTGCGGTGCCATTTTCTCGCCGGTGCCCCAGGGTGCCAGGTGCCCTTTTCATGCGTTGGCAAAGGTGCCGGTGCGGTGCGGTGCTATTTTTCCCGGTGCTTTTAACATCACTAGTGACAGTCTGTGATGGCGGGAAAAAGGTACGATCTAGTTAGTGCGCATGATTGTAAAATATGTGGGGTTTGATGTATTTCTTAGGTTGTGGGCTGATCAAATCACTATTGATGGAGCATATCAGATGTTTCATTCTCAGCCCAGAAATGTTCAAAAAATAAAATAAAATTGTCATCACACGGTCATTGACTGTAAACACCGCCTAAGGGTGAAACTGACAGGTATGAGTAAAAGTAAATATGTTTTCAAAACTGCAGTTGACTCCTATAAAAAATAATAACAATTTTGTTAACCATGTTTATTTATTATTTATTTAACCATGTAAACATTTATGTTGATGGCACTCACTTCCCTGGCAATTAACAAAGAAATTTGGATCACACATCATTTCATCCTGCACCAATTTTCCACAGAATGGCATATCCAGTTCAGCCGCTCCATTATTTTCTGCATAGGAGTGGGAGCTGTTGGGTATTTCAACACAATATTTCATACTTCTAGCCCCTCCACAGCTGGAGTTATGGCTTGTGGATTCAAGGAGATGACTGCCAGACTTGGCTGGAACACGGTTTACTAACCAGCAATTTTGCTCATCTTCCCCATCAATACAATCTGTTATTTTATCACAGGCCCAACCCAATGGGATGCTGCCAGGGTTATAGCCTTCACAATAGGTTTCATCTATGATGTTTTTGAGTTCCTCTGTGACTCCACTGGGGCAAACAAACACTTCATTCAAGTTGACACATGCAGTTGTGGTTGTAGTCTCAGTTGTGGTTGTAGTTGTGGATGTTGTAGTCGGTGTTGTCGTCGGTGTTGTCGTGGATGTTGTAGTGGATGTTGTGGTGCTTGGTGCTTGCGTTGTGGTCGCTAGAATGTGTACTGTTTTGTTGCAAGAGGATAAAGTACAGATGGGTTGGTACCATGAAAGTGTTGTACCCATGAGTACTTACTCAGTACGCAGTTTTATGTGTATTTTTGTGTAAATGTAAATAACCAATATCAACTCTGCTAAAGCTACACAGCAAAAAATGGATCCGTGAAGCGTGTGGAAGCGACCTAGATGGGCGTGAAGCGGCACGCTTCCACCGACATCACGAAAATCTCGGTGAAGTGTCTTCCACACACTTCACCTAGCTTCACAAAATGTGGAAGATCCACACGCTTCCCGTACATATACATGTGTGTGGGAGCGCCATATAAGGAAGCGTGAAGTGCCTTCACGCAGATTTTCGCAGATGGAAGAACCGGCATGCTTGGTGAAGCGTCGGGAAGCGTCGGCGTGAAGACACTTCCCACGCTTCACCGCGCATCCACACACCCATTTTTTGCTGTGAAAGGGACTAACGTTGCAGGCATGATGACTCGTATTCCTGCTCAACAACATCCCAAGTAGTGGCTGGTGGCTCACAGAACCTACAAAATATGCATTAGGAATAGATATTAGAATGAATATTTAACTGAATGGATATAGATAGCCCTCTATTATTAGCCAATATTTTACAGCATTCTGTAGCAAAAATTGTGCATTTGTATGTTTATTGACAATTTTTTCCATATACCGTATATCCTCGAATAAGACCCCCCCCCCTTGAATAACTCCCCACCCTTGAATAACTCCCCCTCAAAAGCACTGACGGAAAAATAACTCTCCCTTGAATAACTCCCCACCCTTGAATAACTCCCCCTCAAAAGCACTGACGAAAAAATAACTCCCCCTTGAATAACTCCCCGCCCTTGAATAACTCCCCGCCCTTGAATAAGTACCCCTCTCTGATGAGTGGAGAAAATACTGCAACAAGTGAAAAAAACGAAATGCAAATGCAGCGTAGTGTGTGAGACAAAAAATACAAAATAATGTTAGCCTACAGCAGCGAAAGCAGATACACAGTGCATATTTTACGCAGTGTTTACACACATACCAAACTGCAAGTTTTCCTAAACGTTATGAGGAAAAAAATAACTCCCCCCTTGAATAACTCTCCCCCCTTGAATAACTCCCCACCCTTGAATAACTCCCCACCCTTGAATAACTCCCCCCTCAAAAACTCTGACGAAAAAAGAACTCCGGAAAAAACGAAAAAGGAACTTATTCGAGGATATACAGTATGCAGCATTTCTGATACAGTGTACCACCATATTCTGTGAAGACACAAAAACACAATTTGTACCGTATTTCCTCGAAATACCCCCCCTCGTTTAACCCCCACCCCCCTCAAAATTCTCACTCTGAAACAATCACCCCTGGGGGGGGGGGGGATTTCGAGGAAATATGGTAGTTTGTGTTCAAGTTCAGTGTTATGGAGTCAATTGTATTTTAGACTCATAGTTGTCAGCCATTTTCTACGCACCCTGGATTCAGTCTGTATTTGCATTTGCATTTGAAGTGCACTTGGTCAGCAGTTGCCCCCTCCCCATCAAGTGCCTCGAAGCGATTGCAGGAAACATATCCCATTTTTTTAGTTTCATGCAACTCTGGACATGTCTCGGTACACTTTTTAGAACAGTAGTACCTGGATTTGGTGAATTAGATACAGGTATTTAACCTTTTGGGACATAATTGTCTTATTAGGGATGGCCCAGGGTAAAAAAAAAATTAAAATAAAAACCTGTTGTTGTTTTCTAAAAATGGGGTAATTGAAAAAACGTTTTTTGCTGTCCCATGTCTTACTGAGTAAAAGATATTTTCCATTATGTTGCATTATTTGAGCCTCTTTTTTACAACAAGTACAAATGTGTAGAAACATAGGCATAAATACTAAAGTGGAAACCCCCTACAACCCCTGTGATCAGACAAAGATTCTGCTGTTTTTTAAATCAGACTTTTTTCATTTTTCATCATCTGAAATGACACTTACTTGATTATGAAGTATGCCTGGCCACACAAACCACCATTTCTGTCAACCATTCCAAGTGCTGAGTCCCTGTTGGCTGTGAGCAAATGCAGCCATTTTCCATAGTGTTTTGTCAAAAATTACTACATGGACTTGCCAATTTAATTTAATTTAGATCAATTTAGCTGTAATTACTAGAATATGTAATTACTACAGACTTCAAGTTTTCTGACAGATCCTATATGGCTGTTCCATATGGCCTATATGCATGGCAGAGGTATTTAAACTGTCTCAGTGAATACAACCACTGTATAATTTATACCAGCATCAGAACAATCATGCATGTCAAGTGATACAAAATAAATCTGAATTTAATTGGGATGTTTTGTCAGAACCACCAAAGAATAGATTTTCTGAGGATAAACACAACACACATCCACAGTTTTTCTATAGACATTGCACATGCACTGAATCACAGAGTTGTTCAAATACCTGTATTTTTGGAAAGTAGAAACATATATATACATAAATCTTTCCACGTTTATACAAATTATAATTTATTTGAAATTGTGAAATTATTTAAAAAACATTTTTGTAAAAAATGAGTAGGTAGATATCCCCATAAGACCTTGGTATTCCAGGTGCCAATCCCAAGCCCTGTAAAGTGTAAAGTCAAGTGTCAAATGTAAAGTCAAGTGTCAAATGTAAAGTCAAGTGTCAACTCAAATGTAAAGTCAAGTGTCAAGACAAATGTCAAATGTAAAGTCAAGTGTCAAGTCAAATGTCAAATGTAAAGTAAAGTGTCAAATGTAAGGTCAAGTGTCAAGTCAAATGTCAAATGTAAAGTCAAGTGTCAAGTCAAATGTCAAATGTAAAGTAAACTGTCAAATGTAAAGTCAAGTGTCAAGTCAAATGTCAAATGTAAAGTAAAGTGTCAATTGTGTATCCAAATCTTATTTTTCGTATCCAAATCTTATGTTTTTGTATCCTAATCTTATTTTTCGACATAAGATTTGGATACAAAAACATAAGATTTGGATACAAAAAATAAGATTTGGATACACAATTGACTCTTTACTTTACATTTGAATTTACATTTGACACTTTACTTTACATTTGACTTGACACTTGACTTTACATTTGACACTTAACTTTACATTTGACATTTGACTTGACACTTTACTTTACATTTGACATTTGACTTGACACTTTACTTTACATTTGACACTTTACTTTACACTTTACAGGGCTTGGGACTTCCCACAGGTAAATGCAAACCTATTTCTGCAACCATGCTGAATTGCAAAGGGAAACCAACCATATCCGCGAACTTCCGCTTGACAGTGCTCTGGAGCGACACTTGTTTCATAGGTTGGTGCTTTTTATTTGGGTAAATTCCTCAGCTAAATTTGGGGGTTTTAAAGGGTGGATATTTATTGGTTACTGCTTAAGTCTAGCTTAGGTTGTTGTACATCACACAAAATCAGATTTTTCTGAAGTGTAGAATCTAAATAAGCACAAGCGAAACTGTCCTTGTAAATATTTATATGAAATGTGAAATAGCTAGTGCTGTCTACCAGAAATGTTGCCTTTTAATCAAAAAATCAGTATAGAAAATTAAGGCCATCCCTATATTCCATATATTGAACTTCCTCCATTGAAAACCATATTTGTACTTGTAAATAGAGCCACCAATAGATGCCAGACTTTAGAGTTAAAAATGTTATTTCAGTATTTGTGTGCACACTAACATGAAAAATATGAACATGCATGTGTGTGCATGAAACAGCACACTGATAACGTCAATAGACAAAGTGGTAACTTCATAATCGTTTGAAAGATATTTTCGATTCACATCAAAAAATATAACTTCAAAAAATAAATAATAAAAGTCTGACTTTCTGGACTACCTTTAAATATGCTTCTGTTCATTCTCCCATTATGTTGGACAGTCAAAAAATCCCAACATTTTCCACTGAACATCTGGTTACTTTTCTAGTTAGGTAACCTATTTTTCCCCTGAAAAATTTGGATCATTTTCCCACACCAACATACATGCTTAAATCTTTTTATACTCTTCCTTCATGTACTTTATGGCGGTAAAAGAAAACAGTAAATTCTGCCCTGCATCTGGCGACCATGTGAACTGACACCACATATTTATTTGTATGGTTCAGGTGTCAATGATGTTATGCCATGCACTGGTTATGGAATGGCGCCATGGCACTGGCATCATTTTATGGTGTGCCAAAAAGCAGCGCCATCATTCATAAACTATCTAAACTGAGCCCTGCAAACGGGGGGGGGGGGGTGGGCTCAGCTCAGTACTCCCCCCCCCCAGCTTTAAACTTCTCGGCAGCGAGAAGCCAGTTTCAATTACCGTATTACCTCGAATTATCACCCCCCCCTTGAATTAACCCCCCCCCCCCTCGAAATACCCCCCCCTTAAATTTCGGCTGAGGAAATAATAACCCCCCCCCTCGAAATACCCCCCCCCCTAAAATTGAGTGTAACGTGAACGTACATGACAAATACCGCAGTTTGTGATCTGTACAATGCAGAACACACGTTAAAACTGATGATTAAGTGACGTTAGGGAAGGGTTTTTGTGTATATACAGTAATATATGCCAATAAACACATAAAAATCTATGTGATTGTTCGATTTTTCTACGTCTGCGTATGGGGAATTTCCGAAAATTTCTGGCGAAATAATAGCCCCCCCCCTTGAATAACCCCCCCCCCCTCGAATTATCCCCCCCTCAAATTTTGCTGGCGAAATAATAAACCCCCTGGGGGTATTTCGAGGTAATACGGTAACAAGAATTTTACGGCCAAAGACCGCTGGGACCAAGTACAGGGATATTGTTGTTTTTACTCTTTGTAACTTTAAATGGCCATAATGTGGCGATTACAGCTCGGCCGTAAAATAGACCGGGCGTAAAATTGATTTTTGGGCGTAAAATTGATTTACAGATGAATGGATAAAGATAAGAACTTGTAATTTCGGTCAAAGATAGGTTAGGTGCAGACGTTTCTTGTGCCCAACGCTCATCAGTTTATTTGAATTGTACTGGGAGTTATGAATTTTTGCACACATTTTTCCCATTATGCGCCGGAATTTTGCGCTCGAATTTTACGCTGGTGTGTATTTTACGTCAGTGAAATTTGTATTTTCAGGCGGAGTTTTACGCCAAGTAAGACGCCGCGCCACGCGCTGGCGTAAAATACTGTATATGGAAGGAGTTTTACGCTGACCGAATTTTACGCCTGAGCTGGGGCTACGTTTTTACCAACGTAAAATGTTGTTACTGGACGACATATCAATTAAACAGAATGGCAGACAGGGCGCAAATGCTTATTTTAGGAATGAAACGAACGGAGAAGCGCTCTTTGTTTCTTGTTCACCGGTAGACATACTGTTTGTTTCTTTTCACCGGTTAACATTGAATAAGTATATTTCATAATATATATTCGTTCAATTTATACAGAAACGTGTTGTTGTTTTACTATAGAAAAATGCATGTGTTTTTATTGATGTTGTTTTACAGAAAAATCCTTGTGATGTGTTTGTTTTAATTGCTTTAAGAACATATATGATTATAAATACAGAGTGGAACATGTCATCGTTTATAAAATTACTTTTTTATTAATTAAACACAGTTATATCAATGAACACTCTATATATTTATTGGAATGGATCAAAGCGGCACAAATGTGACCAGGAAACGGTTTTCACATATGGCAATTAACCAATAGTGATCATCAATTATAAAAAAGCGATTCGATACTGTTACTGCAATTCATGCCATGTAAATGTAAAGAAAATATCAAATCATGTGTAGTTTACTTAAGTTGGGGAGTTCCATTCCAAAAGTTCACAAGCGCCAAATTCAGAAAAATCCAGTTAAGCATGGATTTGACCTCCATGTTAGTTTTTCACATTTTTGAAAAAAATTCAGCGTTATATTTTAAAAATTTTTTGTGACAATTACTTTGTCTATATTCATTTTATTTTAAACGTGTTTTGCTGTTAAAAATACACTTACACTTGAACAAGTTTAAAAAAACTTATTTTGACATTTAATCACAACATCTTGTGATTGCATGCAATCACCTTGACGTAAAATTGTAGCGTGAAATTCCATAAATAAACTACAAACTTATATACAAACAATTTTCATCAAAATTTTTCGAAAAATAAAACAGAAATTTGTAATATTATCACAACTTTATTCTTACAACCTCTAAATGTAATTTTACCCATTTATAGATTAGATGCTGGGAAGTGGCCTTGGCGCTATGCAGAAAGAAGAATTGGGATATGAGGAAAGCCATCAAACTTATGGGTAACAAATTCGGTAAATTGAAATCTTATAATGATTGGATTAAGGAGGAACAGCTGATTATGGACCCTGCCAAAATGGGGAATGGGTGGGTCCCCCCACCTAGAACCATTTTGGCATCGTCCAGCGGTTCTCTGACCACCCCAGCCTAAATGCCTTTCATACTTAGCACTGCGGGTTCAATTCATTTTTCGGTTTTTTACATTTTTTTGCTCGCAAAGAGTTTGTGCCACTTTACATTGTTTTTACTGTTTGCTTTCACTTTCCAAATATAGTGCTTAATATGACACCTATTGAGCCCTGTAGTTGTGTCAATGATTCCTCAGATAAATATGTCTGACACTTATATTTCTACTCTATCGATTGACACAACCCTGGTGCTGATTTTTTACCACTTACTTACTAAAATTATAATATAAAATGTCTGTTACTTTGGCATTTATAAATTTAAAGGCATGTAATATTTACATAAATATTTCTCCAATCTTAATCAATAAAAATTGTTTATACTCGGCTGCATGACTTTTTACACTTGTTTGAACGTTGTAAAAATTAATCAGTGATTTTTCCACAATTAACATATTGCTTAAATTTCAGTGATTTTCAATAAGCCATTTAACAATTTAACTGGAACATGATTACGCTGCTATGCTCTGCAGGGTGTCTAGTTTAAAGCATGACATAATGCACAAGCTACATAAAACCTTCTTCCATTCCTGTCTCTTAATCAGTCTACAAGCTAATAGCTAAAAACAGGCATGATTATGCATTCAGAGAAGCTCCTGGAACGGCTTTTAAGAGGGTACTGGGGCCAGTCAGTACCCTCAGCATGCCCAGAGAGCTTCTATTAATGGTGGGAGCCCTATTTAGGGCACCGGCATGCTGCTAAAAAGCCTAACCGGCTCAATAGCACTGGCACCTTTCTCTACCTGCCCCTGGACAGGGCCAGCCAGGGTGCAAAACTTGGCCTGCTTCAACCACTTCACCTTCAACCACTCACCACTTTGCAAATAGATTATGCACTGCTGTTAGCAATGGTCTCACCATCAGTGTTACTCCAGGAACAAGTTTCAGTATGAAAATCACTACAAAACAATGTGGAAATTGTGTCACATGTAGCTTTATAGACAGCAGCATTTTTTTGTGAACAATCAAGTAAACATGATATAGATACTGCTCAGCATAAAATGTGGATGTAAACTGCAACACATCACATGTAGTCTATCTTATCACATGCACTCACTGCAAACAACAATATGTTGGCGAATCTTCAAGAAAATTTTGAAATTCAAATTGGGGAGCATCTTAGAAGTTTTAAAAAGGGGACTTTACAAACAGCATTGGTGAAGCACTTTAGTGCACAAGGACATACCCCAACCTTCAAAATATTGAGTGTTTATGGTGCTGACCATATATTAGCTGCTGAAAAAGAATGGATATTAATACTGAATACGGCATACCCCTTTGGCTTAAATAGTAAAATTCAAAGCTACAGAAACATTAAAAAAGGGTGCTATACCAAAATTTGCTAATAGCTCTTACTTCTGCTGCCCAGTTCCTAGAGACCACTTAGATAGAATCAGAAATAAAAGCAATAGAAGACAAAGCTGGTCCGTGGACTATATTTGTGATAAAATACTATCAGCCAAGGTTGCTAACCACACTTTTGTTAAGGTAATTAAAATTCTGAGCAGGGTTGGCAAAATCTCAGAAAAAAATAAAAATAAAATAAAAATAAAATGGAAAATTAGAGAATAAAATAAAATTTTAAAAAATGGAAAATTAATAAAATAAAAATACAATTTTACTAAAATTCAAATTTTTGTAAAATTTTAGTAAAATTGTACAATAATTCCAATTTTTGTACAATTTTAGTAAAATTGTACAATAATTCAAATTTTTGTACAATTTTAGTAAAATTTTACAAAAACTCAAGTGTCTGTTCAATTCTATAGAAAGTTTTTTTATCATGTTGCTTAAGTTTCTAGCTGCCAATTTGCAGAACTAGTGCCTTGTTGTATCTTTCATTGTTGTGACTGAGAAATATTGTCGCTAAAAATTGCAAATTTTCACAATTTTGTAAATATTTTCACCTTAAAAATCACTAATTTGTGATTTTATTCCTATTTTCTTCGTTCCATACCTTGAAAAAGCCTAAATATATTGAACCCCGCAAGCCCCCCCCCCTACCCAAAAAAACAACAACCCATTTTTAGCTATCTTCCCCTGGGAGGAGCAATTAGCTCCCCCTGAGGGTCAAAATACAAAATACCTACCTCGCAACCCGTGTCACAAGTTAACATAATTTTTTTGTATTCATCTGCATGCTTCTAGCGTGCACATTGTTTTATGTCCTTGCATCCAAGATTTTCGATTTTTTGTAAAATTTTTGTAAAATATTTGTATAATTTTTGTAAAATGGTTTCATTTTATTTTATTAATGACATTTCAGAATAAAATAAAATAAAATAAACTGAAACATGAATAAAATAAAAATAAAATACAATTTTAATAAAAATAAAATACAATTTTAGTAAAAAGAATTTTACTAAAACCAACCATGATTCTGAGACAATGTAAAAAATGTGAGTTACTGGAGCTGCAAAGAAGAATGGGTTATATTCACAGACGATTATGTGATGGTTCCACTGATGTTGCTATGGCGTACTGAGTTACATCACAAGTAAAGGTGATTTGGATAAACAAAAGCCAGTGGATTTACGTAAAAAACATTACTTCACATGCTGTTTCCCTGGTGCCACCATGGATTGTATCAGACCTGCAAAATTCCTCAACAGTACCAAATTTTGTGATAAAATTGCAACTGACTGGCTAAAGTACAACAAAGTCATAGTTTTCTTCACTTACGATAAACCCTTGTCAAATATATTATGCAACCACAATAAAGTCTTTAAGTCAACTAATCCCCTAGAACTAAAAGAACTTTTGGCTAATAAATGTGACTGCGAAACATCTAGCTTTAGAGATGTCCACCACAAACATGTAATTTAGCAGTTCTGGAAGACACCACTATTGAAAATACATTGAAATTAGGTGCTAAATATCACTACACTGCAGACAAGACTATTGAGGGATGTAAAAGAGGGATGTAAAAATGACTACAAGAGGGATGTAAAAATAAAATTGTGGAACTTCTCCATAAAATAAGCCTAAAACTTAATATTTGTCTGGAGACTGACTTAATGAATGACCTAGACACATATATACATAGACGTACAAAAAACTGGCATGCAGATTTTCCAGACACTTTAAATATTGAATACATCAAGAATGCATGCCAAAAACTGTGATCGCCCCAGCAGAAAAAGTGACAAGCAATCTGGTGATAATATGCAAAAAGTTTGCTGCTGAAGCAATGTGCAAAGAATTGGGTGTAAGCTGGCAAAACGGACATATGATCTGTGCTGGAAACAGCACTTACACACCAGTTACTGACACAGCGGCAGAAATAATTAAGAAGCATAATAAAATACTAGAAAATTTACGTATCAATAACAATAATGAATGGCAAACACTACCTAGATTATATCCAATACCAAAAATGCATAAAAACCCAGTAAAATTTAGATTTATTAGTGGGGGAAGTAAAGCACCTATCAAACCAGCTGCTATTACACTACATAGAATATTAAGACACTTCAAATCACACATGCAAAATTATTGCCTCTCTATTGCAGAAGCTAGTGCCACCTGCTGTACAACTTACTGGCCATGTGAAGGTTCTTTAGAAGTGGAAAAATTTGTAAATAATCTAGCCAAAGAAAATAAAATGGTAAAATGTTTCTCAGGCGATTTTTCTACAGTCTACCCCAACATGTGCCACACAGAAATACTAAGGTGTATATGTAAACTTGCAGACAACTGCTTCTTTAATGCCAAAAAACGCTTCATTGCAGTAGGCTGGCGAAAAGTCTGGTACAGTGATAAAAGACATGAAAAATTGTTGTCATTGGACAAAGAAGGGGTAATACATCTGCTCAAAACAGCTCTCAAACGCATCAGCACCAAGCTTAGCCTGCTGTAGCTTGGTGTGGCGAGAAATGGATTGGATACAAAGTGAATTATTTAGATGCTTAAGATACATAGATGAATTATTAATATGCTATAATGCAGATTCAAATATTGCCCAACTAGTAGGAGAAATTTATCCATCCAATCTACCGCTCAATAGAACAGATTGTCAAGGAACATCTACAGACTTTTTGGACATGACAATAGACTTTGAAAATCTTTCCTGGAAATTATATGACAAACGACTAGACTTTAGCTTTAAATGCAACTCAGCCACAAATTTCAGGAGTGCCCAAGCCATGTGTCAAAAAAGGCACATTTTTGGACACTGGTTGAGAGCAATGCAATTGTGTTCTGACTAGTGATGTTAAGGCACCGGGGCACCTGTGCCCCGGTGCTGGGCACCGAAGGGCACCAGCACCGGTGCTGGTGCGGTGCCATTGCAATCTTCAGGGGTGCCATGCCGGTGCCGGTGCCATTTTTTTCAGAATAGCACCGGTGCCGGTGCGGTGCGGTGCCATTTTTTTGCCGGTGCCAAAGGTGCTAGCACCGGGCCAAAGTAAAAGGCACCGGGAAAGGCACCAGCCAAGGCTTCATGTGCTGTGCAATTTTGTCCGTAGTATGTGCTTATTCATATTTAAAAAAAAGCGATATATTTTCCCAACCGTTTTTGCCTATTTTGTAAACATCCCATCAAATAAATATACCTACTGTGAAATCCATTATACCCGATACGTGATCTGATAAGCAAATCTAAAATTTTGTTTAATTTTAAATCATTTTTATATTTTATATTTATCTTACTTTTTTGTTCAAAATTTTTTGTCAGTTTATGACAGAGATACCGTATTTCCTCGAAATACCCCCGGGGGGTTTATTGTTTCAGAGTGAGAATTTTGAGGGGGGGTTAAACGAGGGGGGGGGGTATTTCGAGGGGGGGGTTTATCATTTCGCCAGAAATTTTTTGAAAACCAAGTACTAAATAGTCGTCTGAAACGTACGCAGACGTCGAAAATGTAACAAAGATCGCCATTTATAAGACTCTAAAGACTTGTATAAGTGTGTAGACGTATAATCATTGTTCTCACATAACAGAGTCATCGTTTTTAACGTGTGTTTTGTATTACCCAGATGACAAACCGCAGCCTTTGTCATTTACGTTCTCTATACACTAAATTTGGGGGGGGTATTTCGAGGGGGGGGTTTATAAGTTCATAGTGTCCATTTTGAGGGGGGGTATTTCGAGGGGGGGGGTATTTCGAGGGGGGGGTATTTCGAGGAAATACGGTAGTTCCATTCTCTGTACAGCAACGACTACGATCAGTGGACAATAGTGGCTATGAACATTGTAGTGAATTAAATATTTTATCTTTCATTTGTAATCATTGTAATTGCTTCATAAAAGTGATTGCCACATCATTCTGGTCATTTTAAGTGCTCGACCATCAAAATCGGTTGAAAATTCATGGAAATATGCACTTCCAAAGGTGAGACCGCTGAGAAACTGCCCGATATTTACTTCAGAAATTCCAGCCCGGTGCGATGCCTTTCGGTGCTAGCACCGGCAACCCGCCGGTGCCCTTCGGTGCCGGTGCCATTTTCTCCAAAAGGCACCGGTGCCGGTGCGGTGCGGTGCCATTTTCTGGCCGGTGCCCCAGGGTGCCAGGTGCCCTTTTCATGTGTTGGCAAAGGTGCCGGTGCGGTGCGGTGCCATTTTTCCCGGTGCCTTTAACA
The DNA here is from genome assembly GCA_964036195.1 of Sphaerolaimus hirsutus. NCBI lineage: Eukaryota > Metazoa > Nematoda > Chromadorea > Monhysterida > Sphaerolaimidae > Sphaerolaimus > Sphaerolaimus hirsutus. The sequence goes on from CAXIWS010000106.1 coordinate 13,270, forward strand.
TCACTAGTTCTGACTGGGATGGCTTTTGTAGCAGCATCAAACCAATAATTGATGGTCATGTAGATAATGAATATTCAAAAAATATACTGTTTGAAGTGGCCATCAATTGCACACAGAAGTATAGAGATTGTATTTGGAAATTTAATATGAAATTAGACATTGATTTGCTATCAAAAATCAGAAAGTTGATCATTGGTAACTAGATGTATCCAAGTACTATGTACCCTGAACATCAAGTAAATACAAACTTGGCGGGACATTCAAACCACTTGGGCACCTTATAAAGTGCCAGTTCTCCACTTGTGATTTATCAATTAGGCTGTTTTTCTTCGATTAAAACCCGCAAGTGTGAAGTTATGTCCAGTGCCGAGTCAACACCTACCGGCCCCGCCGCTCCCGTAAGTTTGGTAGGCCTCAATTAAGTTTAGTAGGTCCTAAGTACAAGGTGGTCTGTACTGATGAGACCCATCCACCACTAGTGATGTAAAGGCACCGGGGCACCGGTGCCCCGGTGCTGGGCACCGAAGGGCACCAGCACCGGTGCTGGTGCGGTGCCATTGCAATCTTCAGGGGTGCCATGCCGGTGCCGGTGCCATTTTTTTCAGAATAGCACCGGTGACGGTGCGGTGCGGTGCCATTGTTTTGCCAGTGCCAAAGGTGCTAGCACCAGGGCCAAAGTAAAAGGCACCGGGAAAGGCACCGGCCAAGGCTTCATGTGCTGTGCAATTTTGTCCATAGTATGTGCTTATTCATATTTCAAAAAACAGCGATATATTTACCCAACCGTTTTTGCCTATTTTGTAAACCTCCCATCAAATAAATATACCAACTGTGAAATCCATTATACCCGATACGTGATTTGATGAGCGAATCTAAAATTTTGTTGAATTTTAAATCATTTTTATTTTTTATATTTATCTTACTTGTTTGTTCAAAATTTGTTGTCAGTTTATGACAGAGATAGTTCCATTCTCTGTACAGCAACGACTCCGATCAGTAGACAATAGTGGCTATGGACATTGTAGTGGATTAAATATTTTATCTTTCATTTGTAATCATTGTAATTGCTTCATAAAAGTGATTGCCACATCATTCTGATCATTTTAAGTGCTCAACCATCAAAATCGGTTGAAAATTCATGGAAATATGCACTTCTAAAGGTGAGACCACTGAGAAACAGCCCGATATTTACTTCAGAAATTCCAGCCCGGTGCGGTGCCTTTCGGTGCTAGCACCGGCAACCCGCCGGTGCCCTTCGATGCCGGTGCCATTTTTTCCAAAAGGCACCGGTGCCGGTGCGGTGCGGTGCCATTTTCTGGCCGGTGCCCCAGGGTGCCAGGTGCCCTTTTCATGCGTTGGCAAAGGTGCCGGTGCGGTGCGGTGCCATTTTTCCCGGTGCCTTTAACATCACTATCCACCACCCCAAAATTATTCCCTGTCTACTGTAAAGGGTTGAAACAGGGTCATGGCTTGTAGGTGCTCAGTAGGGTGTCAAATTTCCGTTTCCGTTTTCCGTTTCTGCCTTTCCGCAGGAAATTTTTTTACCTTTCCGTTTTCCGGCAGCCGAAAAAATTTTACCTTTCCGTTATCCGTTTTCCGGCAGCCGAAAAATTTTTACCTTTCCGTTTTCCGTTTTCCGGCAGCTGAAATTTTTTTACCTTTCCGTTTCCGTTTTTCCGGCCCATTTTTCCGTTTTCCTGCTGAAATTTTTTTACCTTTCCGTTTCCGTTTTACCAGGCCATTTTTCCATTTTCTGGCTCGATTTTCAGTTTTCTGGCATTTTTCCATTGTTTTTCCAATCTGTATTTATCTTCAATTGGCTCATCCCATTGTGTTGTTTTTGTCTCTTGGAGCAGCATTGACAACTGGGATTTCAGGGTCAGTGAAACAGGTGCTGTGAACCCAATTGGGTCATATGCTGACGCCAATCATTTATTCAAGTTTTGTCTGGTTGGTGTTGTGATGCTGTCAATTTGCAATTTTGGTGTTGATATTGCCAGCATGTCCGTTTGGTGATTTTGTTTCATGCCCATTACTGCAACAATTTTATTCACCTTTGGACTCCTGTTGCTTTCTGCTATTTCATTCATGACTGATCTGGAGTTTGATAGCCATTCCCTCATGTTCATAGAACATTGGTTAAATAAAGCTTTGACTTTGTAATATAGTTCTAAAGCTTCAACTTCATTCGTGACACTCATGATGAAGTTATCAACGTAAATGATGTTTATTATCATTGCCAACTGGTTTTGTTCCCCTTCATTTTCTTCATATTCATTCATGTTGTTTATTGTCACATTTAAATGGTATTTTATGACTGCTCCCAAAATTGCTGGGCTGCAGACAAGTCCAAACAGTATGCGTTTAAAATGAAGTACTATTAAGTTATTTTCAGTTACTGGTTTTGAGGCATCTTTCAGCCAGAAAAATTGTGTGTAGTCTCTAGCTTGGTCATGCAATCCTATTTGCTATATGCCTTTTCAATATCGACAATTAATGCTAGATTGCCTGCCCTGAACCTCAGTGCTAATGGTGTTGTAATTGGTCCTCTAAAAAGGCACTCGTTGAAACTGGGCTTACCTGCCAACCCGTCGTACACAATTCTGCATGATGTCGATTTGCCCGGCGTGATTACTGGCTGGTGTGGCAGGTAATGAATGGTTGTCACAGATCTCAATTATTCCCTTTTCTAGTTAGTCATCCAAAACTTTACCGTATTGTTTGAATAAGTTTGGATATTTGTTGAATCTTCTTATCAGTGATTTAAACCGCGCCAAGGCTTCTGCTTTTCCTGTGGGCAGGTCACTGATACTCTCTTTATACAGCCAGTCAATATAGTTTTGTTTGTTGTTGTCGTTGAATTTTATGCTATTTATTATCATCTCCTCTGCAATGTTGTCATCAATTGCATAGGGGTCATCAGTGATTCCCACTGCTTCTAGACTGTGAAATTGTTGTAGTGTTTCCTTTCCTATGGCCACTATGGCTACTTTTTGATGATTTTTTGTTGGTTCAGTTAAGCTTGAACTACAAGTGAAGTTACAGGCATGATCCATAGTTGCAGAATGTACAGCTACCACAATCAAAGCTAAACAGGTAAGCCTGCATGCAGGTTTTCCTTCTGCAAATTTGTCTATTACCGTGCTAATTTCACTTTATTTTTTTCCGTTTCCGTGAAAATTTTGCTTTCCGTTTTCCGTTTTCCGGCATTTCATTTTTCCGTTTTCCGTTTTCCGGTCGACAATTTTTGTTACCTTTCCGTTTTCCGTTTTCCGCTGAGTGAAATTTTTTTACCTTTCCGTTTTCCGGCAGAAATTTTTTTTTTACCTTTCCGTTTTCCGTTTTCCGTAAAGTGAAAAAATTTTACGTTTCCGTATTCCGTTTTCCGTAAAAAATTTTTTTTGACACCCTAGTGCTCAGGGAGTGCACCATGTGAAATATCCAAGCCTTTTTGCACTTTAACTCTTTATAAGTGTTCATTAAGACTTGCTATTTTAAATTCTTCCAATTACCTATAGAGTGACAGAATGGCGCCATGGCGCTGGCACCATTAACAGGCGCCACGCCATGGCACTATTGGCGTTGGCGACAGCGCAGTGGCATGCTCTGTAAATATACAAGCAAATACAGTGACAAGCGCACCATTGAGTGTATTTATTTACAGGGATCTCCCGCTACATGGAGCAATTTGTTTATTATTACTCTTGTCAGGTGGGAAAATGCGCGATTGCACGCAAAAAATTTTACGCATATGTCAGAAAAGTTTTAGTGTAAGTCGAATTTCCCTGAATTTTTCTGATCTCACACCTGGAATTCTGGGGGGCGGGGGGGGGGGGGGGTTCTTGAATATTTACCTAATAATGTGGGGAACCCGGTAACCGGGGATGTAATAATGTAAAAGCGTCATGGTGCTGGCGCCTGTCTTTACCATCATTTACATCATTGATAAGTGCATTTGAAGGCTATTCAAGTGCAATATTCCACGCATAAACTATGTATTACTTATGTGCCATTGGCCACATTCTGCATACCTAATCATATGTAGTGATGGATAGCGCCATGGCGCTTTTGGCGCTTGGCTTTATTTTGCTGTGGCGCTTTTGGTGCTTGGCGCTATTTCTGCCTGGCGCCAATTATAATGCCTGGCGCTTGGCGCTAACGCCGAAGCAAAAAGCGCCATGGCGCTTCTGGCGTTTGGCTAGTTGACAGACACCTCATTCCGGTAAACTCAGAAGGGTTCAGAGTTTATGCTTGAGTTTTAAAAAATGACTTGAAGTCTCACAGCAAACAAAAAAAAAACTCCCTGACAAAATGTTTATTCTTCTCATCTAGCTTTTCATAGTGCGATATAAATATCATATCGAATATAGGTATCATGATCTACCGTATTACCTCGAAATACCCCCATGGGGGTTTATTATTTCGCCAGCAAAATTTGAGGGGGGGTTAATTCGAGGGGGGGGGGGTTTATTCGAGGGGGGGTTTTATTATTTCCTCAGAAATTTTCGTAAGGACCGTAGTAAATAGTAGGCATTTTCATACCCAAAACAGGTAAAAAATGTGTCCAAACAGGATATATTTGGACATAAAAACGTAGATAGCTACACAAACTAGTCTATGTGTAGCTGCAATGTAAATTAACAGTAATATACATCATGTACATTGCATACATGACGTATTTATTATGTACGTGACGTACATCATTCCGAAGGGGGGGGGGTATTTCGAGGGGGGGTTTATTATTTCCCCAGCCCATTTTGAGGGGGGGTTTATTCGAGGGGGGGTCAATTCAAGGGGGGGGGGATAATTCGAGGTAATACGGTAATTTCGAATCTTTCACTTTAACTTGAGACGCCAAATTATCCACAATTTACTATCCTTTCAAAAATGACAATTAGCGAAAACTGACGTCAAAGAAATATCTGGTCACTTTGAACGGAAATTTACCGTAACTTTAAATTGAGAAAAACTGTGGAGAAACTTGACGCAAATTTTATCGTTGATATTTTTTCATCAAATAATGGTTTTACTCCGTGCAAAGCGACAGAATATTGGATTTAGAAACACTAATTGACAAGCAAAATTTACAAAACTGATAAACACATTTGAGTTTCCCATACTACACTATTTTTCCCCGTCAACAGTAGGTAGTTGACGGACTCTCATGTCATTCCCGTCAACTCAAATGCGTTTAAAACACAGATTCACCAGCCCATAAAATCCCGTTTGTCAACTAGTACGCATACCCAAAGTCTCCATTCAACCCCAATCCCCACTAAATAAACAAAAAATCACTTTGAAATCCACGCGTAAAGTACGGAATCACCCCTAACCATGCAATCGCATGCACTATTTGCAGATAATTGCACGCTGCGCCATTGGGGGGTGCTACTCGAGGGGGAGGTGTTTTGCAATATTGTCAACTCGCGAGTCGTCTGCCGGCACGAACCGTAATCTGGAGGGGGGGGGTATTTGAGGGTGGTGTTGTTATTTAGAATGGATCTACAAACTTGAGAACTCACGAATCGGGTTTGAACTTACTGTTTTTTGCGAGAAATACCCCCAGGGGCCAGATTTAATTCTCCCTACAGATGTGTAGGGTAGGGCGTACGCCCGATAGATTTTTTAAAGTTCAGCCGCATCGACGCACATGCACCGAGAGCAAGGCGGTTCGTAAAATATACGAAACCATCCCTTAAGGTCGCCGATATTGCAATATGACGTATATCACTTTGATTGTGGCACGGAAATCATGATTTCGTCGTTTCTTGGCCGTCGGCCGATTCGTTTTTTATTTTATTTTGTCAGGCGGGTTACTCGCAAAAGTCGCGCTTTTGTTTAGTCAGGTGGTCACTTTTTTAGTGTTCACTGTCTGCAACCGAAACCGTGAGGGCAGCGACAAGAAAGAAATGCATGCAGGAGCGTACAAAAGCGCGACTTATGCGAGTAACCCGCCTGACAAAATAAAATAAAAAGCGAATTGGCAGACGGCCAAGAAATGACGAAATAGTGATTTCTGGGCCTAAATCGAAGCGATATACGTCATATTGCAATATCGGCGACCTTAAGGGATGGTTTCATATATTTTACAAACCGCCTTGCTCTCGGTGCATGTGCGGCGATGCGGCTGAACTAAAAAAAATCTATCGGGCGTACGCCCTACCCTACAAATCTGTAGGGAGAATTAAATCTGGCCCCAGGGGGTTATTTTTTCAGAGTGGAAATTTTCACGGGGAGTATTTGGAGGAAATACGGTATCTGAGTTGATCTGAATGAGGTTCTCAAAGAAATCTTTCAGAAAATTAACAATCGATATTATTTACTTAAGACGCAATAATTGCAGAAACATTTATCGCATTGTTGTCCAGGTTCTACCGATCCTCAAAAATGCCCAATTTCGAAAAAATTTTTTAAAAAACTCACCGCTCAGGCACTTATTATCATCCTGTTTGCAATGCAATTCGTTTACATATTTGGGATAATAATCGTCCGGCAAGACACGCCATTTCCAACATTGCGAACAGAGATTTGCATACAGGTCTGATTGACTTTTGATGTCGCCTTTGCGGGAACATGAGATTTCCCAGATTTCTCCTGAATTTTTTGGGGGGATTTTGAGTTAGGGATTTTTGGCATGGATTTTGTGGACTTATTGCCCTGCTGAGATAACGTATTACTTATTGTATGACCATTAAAATATATTTAAAACGGCAGACAGATTTAGGGAGCCCTTAATTGAAATTGATAGCGTAATGGAGATACCCACTAGACTACTCGTGGCATCTAAATTGACATCGTTATTTTTGCCCCCCCCCCCCACAGCCCCCATATTGGAGACCACTGGGGTCAGTTCCGCAAGTGGTAAAGAAAAAAGGAAAACTTTACTCTTCACTTCACTGTTTACTCTACTCTACCTTTTACTATGTACTCTTAAATTTTCCATTCGTGGAACCGCCACCAGGGAGCAGTCCCACTGGTCAACTCTGTATCCAAATCTGATGTTTTTGTATCCATATATTATGTTTTTGTATCCACATCTTATTTTCAAACAAAAGATTTGTATTAAAACATAATATCTGGATACAAAAACATAAGATTTGGATACACAGTTGACACTTTGGGACTGTCCCGGGTGTTGCTTCCACGGGTGGAAAATTAAACAGTTAAATGAAAAGTAAAGAGTAGAGTAATAAGTAGAGGAAATAGTGAAGTTTTCCTTTGTACTGAACCACTTGCGGAACCGGCCCCTGGTGGCGATATTTTCTGATACTTTTCTTTTACTACCGCACCTGGATCAAAAATTCAAACATTCATCTGAAATTTTTTTGCACCTTTGTTCATGGCAATAAATAATGTGCAATCTAGAAAATTTCGCTGTCCATTCTTTCGCGTGTTTTTTTGTTGGCAATAAATCCTACATGCATTTACCTCCATGCTGCATCGTTAGTTCGCATTCATTTGTGTTTGCATTTTTATGTTTGCACTAGGTGAGGTCAGAGATAGTGATGGAAAAAACGCCAGAACTTTGGCGCCAAGCGCCAAAAGCGCCATGGCGCTTTTCCGAACCCCAGCGCCAAGCGCCAATGGCGCCAGAGCAAAATGGCGCCAAGCTCCAGAAGCGCCATCGGGCTTTTTGCTTTGCCGCTAGCGCCACGCGCCAGCCCCAGGCATTTTGTTACTGGCGCCACAGCAAAATAGCGCCAAACGCCAAATCTGCCATGGCGCTTTTTGCTTTGGCGCCAGCGCCATGGCCTTTTCCATCACAAGTCAGAAGTGTGCCACAGAGTTGTTAAAGGTACCAAATTTTTTCAAAAGTACTGTATTTGGTTGAATAATTCGCCTGGGATAATTTTTATTTCGTCAGGGTTTTTTTGAGGGGTTACTATTCGAGGGGAGGGGAAATTTTCGTGGGGGTCTATTTTTTTAGTCAAAATTTTCAATCATGTTTCTATCAACTCATATTACAAAATATGGTTTATTATCACATAAACGTGTCATTTTTTGTGAAATTTGGGCAAATTTGGGTAAATTTATCAAATCCCTTAAGGGGGATCATTTCTTGGGGGGTTATCATTTCCTCACTCGTCTTACAGGGGGGGATTATTCGTGGGTGGGTATTATTCAAGGGGAACTATTCAAGCAAATACGGTATATTTACGCATATGGGTAAATATTCCAATTTTTACGCCATCTTACGGTTCAAACGGGATTAACTTTTAGGGATCGGTATCATTATCGGGATTAGCATTGAAAAAAATGGCCGATTTTGAGAAAATATAATTACATATTATCTCAGAAAATCTCTCAAGAAAAAAATATAATTAAATCTCTTGGGTCATTTTCAAAAATATAATTAAATCTCTGAGAAAATCTCTTGCCGTTAAAAAAATCTCAGAAAATCTCTCAACTTCAATTATGATTTAATCGATAGGTATCTCAAGGTGTTTGAACCAGAGGCCTTTGTTTGAGTATATGTTAAGCACCGTATGTGTTGTTTCAGCTTTTACTACCACCTACTATCTAAATAATCAACAAAAAATAAAAATTGGGTAAATTTTTCCTCAATAGAATACATTACTTTCACGTGTGAAGATCGAAACAGTATTTATCAGATGACTTTTTTCACCAAATTTTGGTAACTGTATTTGCAAAGCATTCAGTCAACTTTATAGTTCTTAAAACATATTTACATTTACTCAAAATGCATATACTAGAGTACTGAGTAAATAAATTTACATTTCCTCTGAAAAAGTACCAGTACTCTCGTTTATGTATTCTTTTTGAAAGTATTCGAGTACAGAGAATGTATTTCAGATAGACTTTTTATAGGCTTTTTCATGCTGTATAACAGAAAAAAGGGAGAGAAGAAACTTAAAATAGGAGCAAAAATAACCAAAAATGGGTATATTAGCACATTTATAGTTAAAATAGCTGATAATAAGCAAAAAAGCACATGAACTAGTGAATTTGAAGGTGAAAATAGACAAATATAGAGAGATTTTCTCGTGAGATTTTCTCAATCAGGAAAAAATATAATTAAATCTCTCTGGAAAATTGTGGAAAAAATATAAATCTCAGAAAATCTTATATTTTCTGAGATTTTCTGAGATTTTTTAAATATAAATCTCCCAGAGATTTTTTCAATGCTAATCGGGATTGGTATTTTGAATTTTTGGGATCCGGGTATTCAGGATTGTTTTTTTTAGTTTTCGTGATCAGGATCAGGATTATACAGGAATTCTGGTCACGGAATTGGGATTTTGAAGTAAGTTCTGGTATAGAGGGTTTTTTCTGTAATATTTGACAAACAAATCTAAGACACTTGAATTCGAGAGAAGTTGCATTAACAGGCACACTGAATATTTCAGTTCACATTTATCAATGTAAGAATTTCTTTCGGTTTTTGTTATATTTTTTGCACTAAATCTTTGGGACTAAATTTTTTTTTTCACCCAGTACTTTGGTACTTTTGACACCTCTGATCTCAACCTATGCTTATCCATTATTCCATTTAAAAAATATGGTCAATGTGAATGTATAATATGTTGCATAGATTAGCCATACCTATAACTTTGTAATCATGACTACCGTATTACCTCGAAATACCCCCATGGGGGTTTATTATTTTGCCAGCAAAATTTGAGGGGGGTTAATTCGACGGGGGGGTGGTTATTATTTTGTCAGAAATTTTCGTGAAATTCATAGTAAAGAATGCGCTTTTTCATACACAAAAACGGTAATAAGCGTGAGAAAGTAGGTCATATTTGGGCTATAAGTGTACATCTGTACACAAATGAGCGTAAAAGTGTCACTGCAATTTAAATTAGTAGTAATAAATACATCATGTACATTACATACACGATGTCCATCATTCAGGAGGGGGGTATTTCGAGGGGGGGTTTATTATTTCCCCAGCCCATTTTGAGGGGGGTTAATTCGAGGGGGGTTAATTCAAGGGGGGGGGGATAATTCGAGGTAATACGGTAATTATAAAGATATTTTCGTCATGTGATGTGTTCTATATCTGAATATTATTAATTTATAAATCAGTTATTATTAATGTCATTTCATTCTTAATCAATATCATGAGATTAAACGTGACATGCGTTTTTGTTTACCGTATTTCCTCAAAATACCCCCGGGTCAGATTTAATACTCCCTACAGATTTGTAGGGTAGGGCGTACGCCCGATAAATTTTTTAAGGTTCAGCCGCATCGACGCACATGCACCGAGAGCAAGGCGGTTCGTAAAATATACGAAACCATCCCTTAAGGTCGCCGATATTGCAATATGACGTATATCGCTTCGATTTTGGCCCGGAATTCACGATTTCGTCATTTCTTTGCCGTCTGCCAATTCGCTTTTTATTGTATTTTGTCAGGCGGGTTACTCGCATAAGTCGCGCTTTTGTATGCTCCTGCATGCATTTCTTTCTCGTCGCTGCCCTCATGGTTTCGTTTGCAGACAGTGAACACAAAAAAGTGACCACCTGACTACACAAAAGCGCGACTTATGCGAGTAACCCGCCCGACAAAAAAAAATAAAAATCGAATTGGCAGACGGCCAAGAAATGACGAAATCGTGATTTCCTGGCCAAAATCGAAGTGATATACGTCATATTGCAATATCGGCAACCTTAAGGGATGGTTTCATATATTTTACGAACGGCCTTGCTCTCGGTGCATGTGCGTCGATGCGGCTGAACTTTAAAAAATCTGTCGGGCGTGCGCCCTACCCTACAAATCTGTAGGGAGTATTAAATCTGGCCCCAGGGCTTTTTTATTTAGCCAGCAAATTTTTAGGTTTCATTTAAGTGAGAATTTGTTATTATTTCATCAGAAGATTTATAAAGTGCCATATACTCAGATGCAGAAAAATTGAATAAAAGAAATGCATAAGCGTCCATAGATAATTTATAAACGCAAAGACGCAAATGATAATTCACTTAGTCATTGTTTTTAACATCTTTTCTGCATTACGCAGGTCACTAAATGTCAATTACATTATATTTACACTCATTTTGGGTGGGGGTATACCAAGGGTTGTCATTATTTCCCCACCTCGCTCAGACCTGGGGGTAATTCGAGAAGATACGGTATTACAGTTTACGTGTTCGCAGTTGTTCATTTTCATACATGCAAATGCACTTGAACTTATAGCAAATACCTTCCGCTTTTGATAAAGGCCAATCTCAATTTTTTAGCTAACCTAAATCCTCGAAAATGGCCACAGGGGAGTTATTTTTTCGTGAAGTTGTTTTAGGGGGAGTTATTCGAGGGTGAGTGATTTTTTCCTCAGAAAACTTGAATTTAATTCATTGTATTCATGGATGCAGTCTGTCAACTCATGTAATTCAGGTTAATATTTAATTGTCCAACAACAGTAAAAATATGTGTTAACACTGCATAAACATAATATGCTGTCGCTACTGTAGGCTGATATTCGTTTGTATTGTATCCTTTTCATCCAAAGGGGGGGAGTGATTCAAGACGGGAGGTTATTCGGGGGAGGAGTTTTTCCTCACCTCACCAACAGTGGGGGGGGGGTTATTCAAGGGGGTCTTATTCGAGGATTTGCGGTATTCAGATTTTTATCCGTATATTCTGTTCAACCATTTTTATTAAATACGTTTTGAAAACTTGGATTTGTGATTTGCAGTGTTGGTATTTACCTGGTTTTGTTCTGGAAATCCTGACTTTTTGAAAACAAGCGTTTGAGATTAATACACCTTTTTTAGTTCTTTCTTCTATGTTTTATCTTTCAAGCTGTAACTTATCTAGCCAGCGGTATTGTTAATGGTATCAAAAGTTTCGGCCGCCATTATAAAAACATTAAAAAAACAAATAAATTTGTGGTCTGGCCGTTGCACTGAAAACAAAAAAAAACGAAATGCAAAAAGTGCAAAAAGTGACCGCGGTCCCGAACTCACCCAATCCATCTGCTGCGCTCTGTCTCTTCACAAGTTTATGATTGAAATTGCGATCGCCGTGTCTCCTGCCGCCCCTTCGATTCGGTCGTCCGAATTCACCCGATTGTGAATCGGGTTGGCTTTTTGAGGACTTGTCTGTTGTAAATATTGGAGAAAAATTTATGGTAAAAAATCTGTGTTGTAGTTACCGTATTTGCTTGAATAATTCCCCCATCAGATTTTTTTTAGCGGGGACCTTTTCCAGGGAGGCATTTTTCATGGGGGAGGCGTTATTATTTCGTCAAACTTTTCAAGCATATTTTGATCAACCCATTTCATGAAATATGCTTTATTAACACAAAATTTTTTTGTCATTTTTGTCAAAATTGGGCACAACAAATTGATCAAATTTTTAAGCGTGGGAATTAGGGTATCAAATTTCCGTTTCCGTTTTCTGTTTCCGCAGGAAAATTTTTTACCTTTCTGTTTTCCGTTTTCCAGCAGCTGAAATTTTTTTACCTTTCCGTTTTCCGTTTTCCAGCAGCCGAAAAAATTTTACCTTTCCATTTTCCGTTTTCCGGCAGCTGAAAATTTTTTACCTTTCCGTTTCCGTTTTTCCGGCCCATTTTTCTGTTTTCCGGCTGAAAAAATTTTACCTTTCCGTTTCCATTTTTCCAGGCCATTTTTCCATTGTCTGGCTCGATTTTCAGTTTTCTGGCATTTTTCCATCATTTTTTTCAATCTGTATTTATATTTTTCCACTATGGTGTTTTTAACTTCCAGGTTCTTGTGTCGTTCATAATTTTGTTGTGTTGTTCGTTCATAATTTTTATCTGTATCCAAATCTGTAAAAAAAATAAAGTAATTTTTGACACATACAGTCCGCTGAGTATACTTTTTACTGTTCAGTTACATTAAAGTTCACTTTTGCTAAATTCTTATTGTTGTTGTAGTGTATTTTTGCTACCTTTTGATGATTTTTTGTTGGTTCAGTTGAGCTTGAACTACAAGTGAAGTTACTGGCATGATCCATAGTTGCAGAATGTACAGCTACCACAATCAAAGCTAAACAGGCGCATGCAGGTTTTCCATCTGCAAATTTGTCCATTTCCATGCAAATTTCACTTTATTTTCGTGAAAATTTCGTTATTTTCGTCCAAGTTTCCGTGAAAATTTCGCTTTCCGTTTTCCGTTTTCCGGCATTTCATCATTCCGTTTTCCGTTTTCCGGCCGAAAGTTTGTTTTTACCTTTCCGTTTTCCGTTTTCCGCTGAGTGAAATTTTTTTACCTTTCCGTTTCTGTTTTCCGGCAGAAATTTTTTTACCTTTCCGTTTTCCGTTTTTCATAAAGTGAAAAAATTTTACCTTTCCATTTTCCGTTTTCTGTAAAAAAAAATTTTTGACACCCTAGTGGGAATTATTACCTATTTCTTCACTCACATCTTATAGGGGGAATTAATCCTAATTGGTTATTAATCAAGGGGGTAATTATTCAAGCAAATATTGTAGATTGGTCTTGAATCGGCTGAGAGTAGGGGGGGGGGCTTCCCCCCAAATCAGGATTGGCTTTTCAAATTATGGGGACTTTATCCCATTTGAACCTTAGCCATGTCCACCAGATTTCTATTTCTCACTCTGTGAGACAGCCAAACTTGAAATTCCAAAGATGTCACTTTACCCACCTTTTTGAGCTTTTCTATTCTTGGCTTCTCCCAAAAACACATCCAACTGCTGAGAAGTGTCCTCCTGAATGTCATCAGTAGATTTTCTGCTGTGTTCTTTCACCCTGCCACATGATTGTCTCTTTGTGGCTATTTCACTGATATTCATTGATGTGTACAGACCGTGGGCTCTGTTCCTGGGTGGGGAGAAATAGGGTTGGAAAAAAATCATATATTTTTTTAAAAACATTGATTTTGAAAAGTTTATCTTTTTAATGTGGTTGAATGAATTTTAAGGAAAAAAAGTGACATCGCTAGGGGGTTTGTAGATGTTTTTGTTGATGCTGTTAATGCTGCGATTACAGCTCGGGCGTAAAATTGACTGGGCGTAAAATTGATTTGGGACACAAAATTAATTACAGATGAATGGATAAAGATAGAACATTGTTATTTCAGTCAAAGAAAGCTTAGATGCAGACGTTTCTTGTGTCCAAAGCTCATGAGTTTATTTCAATCGTACTGGGAGTTATGAATTTTAGCACAATTTTTTCAATTATGCACTGTAAGTTGCATAAAATTAGGGTGTAAAATTAATAAAATTTGCGCCAAAATTCATAACTTCTAGTACAATTAAAATAAACTGATGAGCTTTGGACACAAGCAACATCTGCATGTGCACTTTCTTTGACTGAAATTACAATGCCATATCTTTATCCATTCACCTGTAATTAATTTTACGCCCAAAAATCAATTTTACGCTCAGACAATTTTACGCCCGAGCTGTAATTGCAGCATTAAAAAGTGTTGTTTTGAACTCATGCATTTCCCTGATGGAGTAAACATATTAATTTGTTCATTTTTAAATTTTTTTTTTCTGTACTTACAGCTGGCATATTTCTGAATATTAATTGCCCAATTACCAGACCATTTGACAATTGTGCACTGCATTGCTATAAGATCCCTAATCACTAACGAGTTTATATATCCCTTGGCTTTTAGTGTGTCTATCACCTCAGCCGCACAAGATGTACACTCCCTCCCTTTGCATTTGTTACTTTTCTGCGCGAGAAAATAGAAATTTAAAAAAATCAAAAAATTGGCAACGTGCCAAATTTCATTTCAAAACTCACTCTTTCATCCTTTGACAGTTTAGGTTTCTCAGCAGAACTGTCAGCCAAATTCTGAAAGTTCAAAATGGCTTCTTCTTCAGTGGCTGCAGCCAAACTGGGGTCATATTGGATGCATTCCCATGTGCCATCTGCATTTTGCAAACAGGGGCACTGGAAAGGTTTTTTTTTTAAAATTTTTACAAATTTTAATTTGAATGTGTGATTTTTTGAAAAAAATTTTTTAACTCACCACTTGAGCGATTGCTGATTGAGTGATACTTCTCAAAATGTCATTTGCAAGGTAGCCTCTGATGTTAAAAATTATGAGTGATAACAATAGAGCGATAATGTTGCATATCCTTGATATGTCCATTTTAGGCAAATGTTACCTAAAATGTCTTTGAAATTGAAAAAAAATCAAGAAAAACAGAAATTTTATTGTGAAATCAACTGGAAATGTAAATTAAATGTTAAATGGCGCTGTACAGATTTTTGTGCATGAAAATCAGAACATGTAAACAGTATAGTTTTTCTTCCAAATGGATTTGCATATCGATTTCACAATGCATTTTCTTGTTTACATTTTGTTGACGGAACACATTTTATGTAAATTTACTGTGCATACAAAGTAGTTTTTTCACACGAGTGGCGTCAATGGCGCTGCGCACATTAGTTTTCACACGAAATTTCGAAAACTCATAAATGAGCTTTGAACGTGTTTGAGTTTTCCACAATGAGTCATTTTTAATCTCCATCAACTGTAGTTGACGGCCACCTCATTGTGGACAACTCAAATGCGTTCTAAGCTGATTTGTGAGTTTTGGAAATTTCGTGTGAAAACTAGTGTGCGCAGGGCCATTAGGACAGCATACAAAGTAAAAATCACATTTCCAGGTACAAAGATAAAATATAAAAAATATTTTGTTTTTTTTCTATGATTAGTCATAAGATTGGCAGTTGTATCCGATTGTTTCTATGAATCAGTCTGCAAGTTTATTGCCAATTCAGTAATCAAACGTAGGCACAGTGAAAAATCGAACATAAAAATCGGTTTTGGGAGTCGTGAATCATTGGCATTTGTGTAGGTACAGTATTTCTGGAAACTAGAGTATTTGCTTGAATAGTTCCTTCTTGAAGAATCCCCCTTTAATAATCCCCACTGTAAGGGGCTGAGACGACTGAGGAGACCCCCCTTTGTATAATCCCACCCTTGAATATTCCCCCCCCCCCTTAAGAGATTTATCAATTTGTTGTGTCCTACCGTATTTCCTCGAAATACCCCCGGGGGGTTTATTTTTTCAGAGTGAGAATTTTGAGGGGGGGTTAAACGAGGGGGGGTATTTCGAGGGGGAGGTTTATTATTTCGCCAGAAATTTTTTGAAATCCCAGTACTAAAATGTCATCTGAAACGTACGCAGACGTTGAAAAATGCAACAAAAATCGCCATTTATAAGACTCTAAAGACATTTATAAGTGTGTAGACGTACAAACACTGTTCTCACATAACAGAGTCATCGTTTTTACCGTGTCTTCTGCATTGCCGGGATGACAAACCGCAGCCTTTGTTATTTACGTTCTCTATACACTAAATTTTTTTGGGGGGTATTTCGAGGGGGGGGGTTTATAAGTTCATAGTGTCCATTTTGAGGGGGGGTGTTTCGAGGGGGGGGGGGGTATTTCGAGGGGGGGGGTATTTCGAGGGGGGGGTATTTCTAGGAAATACGGTATTTTAATAACAAAAGTGACACGTTACTGTGTTAATAAAGCGTATTTCGTGAAATGAGTTGAAAGAAATATGCTTGGAAATTTTGAGAAAAATATAATCGCCCGTATTCAATCCCCCCTCGAATAGTCCCCCCTCAATAAAGTCTTACGGTATAATAATTCCCCAGGGGAATTATTCAAGCAAATAAACACGGTAGCTGATTCCCAGCTAAACTGATAGACACAATCAACATTCAACTGAGCAAGTTTATTTTATGTTAGAATCAGGGTTGGCAAAATATCAGAAAAATAATATATAAAAAATTAAAATAAAGTAGAAAATTTAAGAATAAAATAAAAATAAAATGTAAAATTGAAGAATAAAATAAAAATAAAATACAATTTTAATAAAAAATAAAATACAATTTTAGTAGCAGAATACTGGGGCCTTTTAACCTATGGGGAAGGTGGTTATCGTCCACTACGTTCCAAGTAAAGAAAAAAGTGTATTATGGTAGTATTTTTTCCGGAAAGTGTCCGTTTTGTGGGAGTTATGTCCCATTTTGTGAAACTTATGTCCCTATGACGTCATAATATTGACGCAAGATTGGGTTATGGTATCCAAATCTTGCGTCGATATTATTTTCGTCACTTGGGGTTATGGTAGTTGAAACTGTTGACGCAAGATTATGGTAATTTTGCGTCAATAATTTTGCGTCAGCATTTGAACTACCATAATCTTCTACCGTAATTTGCTGAATGTAAGGACAGATATTGAAAATTTGTTATTTTTGTCTTGTGGGAACGAGTGTGGACATAACCATGTTTCCCATAGGTTCAGAGGCCCCTGGAGTGTTGTGTTGTTGGAATAAAGTCAAGATATGAATGAAATGTTTTCATTGGGCGGGAATGTTTAATAAGAAAATGATATCATACAGGCCAGGCGAAGGCATTACACCGATTTTTTGCGGGAATCACGAGATTTTTTGAAGTGCTTGGCCTTTGTTTGGGTCGATTTTTCAGCGGAAAATTTCCGTTGGGTGCATCTCAAGGTCGACTCATACATCCTGCATTGGGGAATTGGGGTTAAAAATATGGTATTGTGTAAAGGTAATGTTTTATGTATGAACATCTGACCGTTTTTGAATTTTGTCATGCATACGACACTCTGCAAGAGATATGGTATTTTTTCTTTTTGGCGGGTCATTGTCAAATTTATGGGCTAGCTTGTCCGCCTGCAGCCAATTAAATTTGACAAATGGGAGCAATTCTGGTGGAATTGTCAAGGGCTCATGGGAAAAACAACCCGTACAGACAAGATACGGTAGATGCAACATTGGCCGGTATTGTTTTGGGGGCCGGCAGAATATGCATCTGCAATGTTTGGGGGGGACAAAATAGGTATTTTTGATGTATTTTGTACATTACAGAGGGGTGATTTTCAACTGACGTGTGAATTATTTCCCCTTTCTCTGTAATGACACACTGATTTTTGAGTGAAAAGTTTGTGAAATTGTCCAGTGACCGCAAACTTTCTGAACAGTTTGCCAGTTCATTGCGGTTCAACTGTTTGAATTTTTTGTCAAACCAGCCGGCAATGTCATCCGGCATTTCTCCTGCACATGCGTTACACAGTAGTGTGGGTTTACCATAGTGGGGAGAGGGTGGTGATGTTAAGACAAACTTGTCAAATGTTCACTGTCCTTATATTCTCGGCACCTTTTTGCAAAATCGATCACTGTTTCATGTGATTTTGCAGGGTCGAGCCTAAGTGCAGGATGGGTGAATGCAAAATCTTTCTCATCTGGAATTGTCACTCTAAATTTTGGCAAAGTTTTGTCATCTTTAGCAGGACTATGAGTCGATGCTAAATGACGAAAATCTGGGGGTGGGGCAGGCAATACGAAAACGGTTATATGAAAAAATGCATGAAAACTTAACAACGCCACTAACTATCTTGATCGTGCAGAAACTTTTTGATGCACGTGGAAATTAACGTATCTGTTTGTTGCGGGGTGAGTGTCAATGCCAGGTGTTTCATAAAACGCTTGGGAATTGAAATGTGCACTTCTGGGGGCAATTGTGCATCTTCTACACTCTTGAAAACCTGAAAATAAAATCCCACATACCGCAGATGTCGACGCTGTCGTGATGGGGGAACACACCTCAATTTGTGCCGACATGCCGTTGTGTTCCAGCTGGATTTTGCCCGTTTCCGGAATGATGGAGGATTGGATGGTGGCCTGGGTGCTGTCCCAGACCCTGTAAAATGTCAAGTAAAATGTCAAGTATTGTGTAAAATGACATAAAGTGCCAAATAATTGACATTTTACTTGACTGTTTTCATGAAAAAATCTGTTTTTATGTTGTTTTACATGACACTTGACGCTTTGCTTGACATTTTACAGGGTCTGGGACAATCACCAGACTGTAGACAGCTGTTTTGAGAGAGTGTTCATGAAATGTGAGAGCCTGTGATAGCTTTTCTTTCATCAGGTGTGATTTCTTTTTCTTATTTATGCGTAAAATTTGGGATGTCATTTTCAATGGGCAACCCTGTACTACCGTATTGCCCAAGTACGAAACGGGCAGGCAAAAATGCAACTGCCTGGGCCCGCAAAATTACCGGCATTGCGCAGGTTTTTTTTATGAAATTTAAAGATGGCGGAATTTTGCGGAGGGGGAGGTAGTTAAAAATTTGGCGGCCCGCTCTGCACCTGCCCGACGATTACATGATCTGTCGGAGTGATTATGTACTACCGGAGTTTTATTACCATTCCGTTGTTCGGACTCGTTTTATTTTTTGTAAAACGTCAGCGGCTCAGCCGCGCATGCAACATGGCACTGGGGCTGGATTCAGTTTGCCCGATTTTTTGGGTCAATTTTTCACCATCTGTTTTTGTGTCAAAACAGCTTTCAAAACATTGTTTGGTAAATGTTCATATGAAACACCTTCAAAACTGGCTGTTTTCTATGAAAAATATCATATAGAAAAGTGAATAAAATAGCCAAAAATAGGGTATTGGGGGTTTAAATGTTTTCCCTAATGTTTGATATTTGTGTTTTTACATGGTAAAAAAAAAAAAATGAACATGAAGTAATTAAACACATTCTGATTGCATTTTCTAATCGTTGAAATGCAAATGTAATTTGGGACAGATGTCTTGGACACAATGAAAATGGGTATGTTGAAATTGGGTTAAATGCCAAAACACTATTTTTATGTTTCTTTATGACCTTGTAAAAAACAGGGTCGTTCTATTGGGTGCAGACGGGCCATAATTTGTTCATGGTAATTAGATTAATTACACAATGGCCTTGTACGAGGATGGACGGGGCTGCAATGTTATGGGTTAAGGTGATGATTAAAAATGGGTTTTCCACCAAACGGTTGATGTAAACAATCATTAAACATCTGTTTTGAGACGTTTTTGATGTTCCGATGGCATGTTCATGTCGTTTTGTTGATTTATGTACATGGTGTATTGAACATATGGATTATGCTCAAATGTCCACCCCGGGGGGTCCTTATATTTACATGGTTGAGTTGGTTTATTTGTTTTCTACATATTATATCGACCAAATATACATATAAGTAGCAAATGTGTTGACAAACGTGAAAAA
>CAXIWS010000106.1:33475-64475 GCA_964036195.1 Sphaerolaimus hirsutus
ATCCGAACACAGGTTTTTACAGGAAATAATGATGTAAAAATTCTTAAATAGCGCTTTTCGCCCTTTTTTCATCCCTAGACTCAGTTGATTTTGGGACAGTTTGGCGGTATCCTGAGAATAATGGTGCTGCGCACGCTAGTTGACAAAATTTCCAAATGTAGTAGTTGATTACTACAGAATATCCTCCCTTTTAGACATACCGTATTTCCTCGAAATACCCCCAGGGGGTTTATTTTTTCAGAATGAGATTTTTGAGGGGGGTTAAACGAGGGGGGGGGGATTTCGAGAGGGGTCTTTTATTTCGCCAGAAATTTTTTGACATCCCAGTACTAAATTTTTGTCTGAAACGTACGCAGACGTCGAAAAATGCATCAAAAATCGCCATTTATAAGACTCAAATGGCTTGTATAAACACTGTTCTCACGTAACAGAGTCATCGTTTTTAACGTGTGTTCTGCATTGCCCGGATGCCTTTGTGATTTACGTTCTCTATACACTAAATTTGGGGGGCGGGGGTTTCGAGGGGGGGGTTATAAGTTCATAGTGGCCATTTTGAGGGGGGTATTTCGAGGGGGGGGGTATTTCGAGGGGAGGGGGGGTTTTTCGAGGGGGGGGTCTATAAGTTCATAGTGGCCATTTTGAGGGGATATTTCGAGGGGGGGTATTTCGAGGGGGGGGGGTATTTCGAGGAAATACGGTATTTGAGTTTACCGGGATGTAGTGCTCGTCAACTGCTATACGTTTTCCATTGTTCATTCTGGCTAACTCAAATAGGTATGTACAAAACAGACTTATCAGTTATTCAATTAATATGCATAGGAGCAGAATACTGGGGCCTTTGAACCTATGGGAAGGGTGGTTACCCCTGCACTCGTTCCCAGTAAAGAAAAAAGTGGTATTATGGTAGGAATTTTTCCGGAAAGTGTTTGTTTTGTGAGAGTTATGTCCCATTTTGTGATAGTTATGTCCCGATGACATCATAATATTGACGCAAGATGGGTTATGGTATTGTACCGTATCCAAATCTTGCGTTGATATTTTTTCGTCATATGGGATTATGGTAGTTGAAAAGTTGACGCAAGATTATGGTAGCAATTTTGCGTCAATAATTTTGCGTCAGCTTTAGAACTACCATAATCTTCTACCGTAATTTGCTGAATGTAAGGACAGATATTGAAAATTGTTTATTTTTGGCTTGTGGGAACGAGTGTGGACATAACCATGTTTCCCATAGGTTCAGAGGCCCTGGAGTGTTGTGTTGTTGTAATAAAGTCAAGATATGAATGAAATGTTTTCATTGGGTGGGAATATTTAATAAGAAAATGATATCATACAGGCCAGGCGAAGGCATTACACCGATTTTTTGCGTGAATCACGAGATTTTTTGAAGTACTTGGCCTTTGTTTGGGTCGATTTTTCTGTGGAAAATTTCCGTTGGGTGCATCTCAAGGTCGACTCATACATCCTGCATAGGGGAATTGGGGTTAAAAATACGGTATTGTGTAAAGGTAATGTTTTATGCATGAACATCTGACCGTTTTTGAATTTTGTCATGCATACGACACTCTGCAAGAGATACCGTAGTCTTTCTTTTTGGCGGGTCATTGTCAAATTTATGGGCTAGCTTGTCCGCCTGCAGCCAATTAAATTTGACAAATGGGAGCAATTCTGGTGGAATTGTCAAGGGCTCATGGGAAAAACAGCCCGTACAGACAAGATATGGTAGATGCAACATTGGCCGGTATTGTTTTGGGGGCCGGCAGAATATGCATCTGCAATGTTTGGGGGGTATAAAATAGGTATTTTTGATGTATTTTGTACATTACAGAGGGGTGATTTTCAACTGACGTGTGAATTATTTCCCCTTTCTCTGTAATGACACACTGATTTTTGAGTGAAAAGTTTGTAAAATTGTCCAGCGACCGCAAACTTTCTGAACAGTTTGCCAGTTCATTGGGGTTCAACTGTTTGAATTTTTTGTCAAACCAGCCCGCAATGTTATCGGGCATTTCTCCTGCACATGCGTTACACAGTGTGGGTTTACCGTAGTGGGGGGAGAGTGGTGATGTTAAGACAAACTTGTCAAATGTTCACTTTCCTTATATTCTCGGCACCTTTTTGCAAAATCGATCACTGTTTCATGTGATTTTGCAGGGTCGAGCCTAAGTGCAGGATGGGTAAATGCAAAATCTTTTTCATCTGGAATTGTCACTCTAAATTTTGGCAAAGTTTTGCCATCTCTAGCAGGACTATGAGTCGACGCTAGATGGCGAAAATCTGGGGGCGGGGCAGGCAATACGAAAACAATGGTTAAATATGAAAAAATGCATGAAAACTTAACAACACCACTAACTATCTTGATCGTGCAGAAACTTTTTGATGCACGTGGAAATTAACGTATCTGTTTGTTGCGGGGTGAGTGTCAATGCCAGGTGTTTCATAAAACGCTTGGGAATCGAAATGTGCACTTCTGGGGGCAGTTGCACATCTTCTACACTCTTGAAAACCTGAAAATAAAATCCCACATACCGCAGATGTCGACGCTGTCGTGATGGGGGAACACACCTCAATTTGTGCCGACATGCCGTTGTGTTCCAGCTGGATTTTGCCCGTTTCGGGAATGATGGAGGATTGGATGGTGGCCTGGGTGTTGTCCCAGACCCTGTAAAATGTCAAGTAAAGTGTCAAATGTTGTGTAAAATGACATAAAGTGTCAAGTTGATGACATTTTACTTGGCTGTTTTCATGAAAAAATCAGTTTTTATGCTGTTTTACATGACACTTGACACTTTACTTGACATTTTACAGGGTCTGGGACAGTCACCAGACTGTAGACAGCTGTTTTGAGAGGCTGCTCATGAAATGTGAGAGCCTGTGATAGCTTTTCTTTCATTAGCTGTGATTTTTTTTTCTTATTTATGCGTAAAATTTGGGATGTCATTTTTAATGGGCCACCCTGTACTACCGTATTGCCCAAGGAAATCGACAGGCAAAATTGCAACTGCCTGGGTCGCCAAAACTACCGGCATTGTGCAGATTTTTTTTATGAAATTTAAAGATGGCGGAATTTTGCGGAGGGGGAGGTTGTTAAAAATTTGGCGGCGGCCCGCTCTGCACCTGCCCGGACAGTTACATGATCTCTCGGAGAGATTATGTACTGTCAGAGTTTTATTGCCGCTCTGTTCCAGCTCGTT
Organism: Sphaerolaimus hirsutus; assembly: GCA_964036195.1. Classification (NCBI taxonomy): domain Eukaryota; kingdom Metazoa; phylum Nematoda; class Chromadorea; order Monhysterida; family Sphaerolaimidae; genus Sphaerolaimus; species Sphaerolaimus hirsutus. Next base: position 36,670 of record CAXIWS010000106.1, read on the forward strand.
TTACTTTTTGTAAAACGTCAGCCACGCATGCAACATGGCACTGGGGCTGGATTTGATTTGCCCATTTTTTTGGGCAGTCTTTAAATTGTTTATTTTTTGTGTCAAGATACCTTTCAAAATGTTGCTTGGAAAAAGTTCACATGAAATATTTCTAAAAATTGAATGTTTTTAGTGAAAAATATTATATAAAAAAATGGATGAATAGAATGTGACAGCCAAAAATATGGTACTGAGGGTTAAATATAGCCCTGAATGTTCTATATTTGTACTTTTTATGTTGTAATACAATAAAACTAAGTAATTAAGTGTGTTTAAGTTGACATTTTCCAATAAATGGAATGCAAATGTGCTTTGTGGCAAATGTCTTGGGTACATTACGTTTGGACCAAATGCCAAAATGCAATTTTTGCATGATTTTCTTTATGACCTTGCAAAAAACAGGGTCGTTTGGTTTGTTCGGTTTGGGGCAGGCAGGCCATCAATTGTCTCTGGTAGTTGGATAAATGGCACAATGTCCTTGTCTGATGGGTCGCCGCAAAGTTACAAAAATAATGTGATCATTAAAAAATGCGCAATCATTAAAAAAATCGTTTTCCACATGTGATTGAATTCAATGGCAATTATACTGGGATAAATGTCTTTTTGAGACGTTTTGACGTTCCGACAAGTTTGCAGAGAATACACCGGTATAGCATACCATATTTTTTAAAGTCCCCCCCAGCTTGAATAATGTCCCCACCCTTGAAAACATAGTGTAAACGTATAATTTCATCCGTGCATTTGATACTAGGTATAATGATAGAATTGTGTTGTATAACAATGAGTAAAAAATGTTACATAGAGTGGTAAAACAAAATTTGTAAATGGTACAAAAGAAAAAATTAAGTCACGTTTTTATTGTGTTTTTGCAGTTTAACTCATTGTTTTTCATTTGAAAAACGGAATAAGCATAAAATGTATTGATAAAATTATACGCTTACACTATGTTTCAAGGGTGGGGACATTATTTAAGCTGGGGGGGATTTTGAAAAAATATGGTATGTGCTGAATGTCCGGATTTTGCTATGTGTTTCACTTGGAACATGAATAGTGTTACGATTTGACGGATTGAAAACTTTTATGTAAAGTATAAATAAAAATATAAATGAAACGTTTTTATAAATGGTGATAAAACTGATATTCCTTGAACGGACACTGTAAAAAGGTAAAACTAAGTGTTATCTTTTGCTCAAATTATGCGGATGTTTGGAATGATATTACATGTTTTTTGGTCGATGTTCGTTTAAAAGGTGTGTTTCATGATTTTATAATTTGAGCAAATAAGTATTTAAATGCAATTATGCGAAAAGAATCAATAAAATATTCAACTGTGGCAATGAGAAAAAAAACTGATGTGTTTCAAGAGTGCATATGTAAAAAACGTTATTTCAGAATGCATAAGTAATCTATCACAAGTGAATGTTTCCTTTTCAGGCATGTTTTATTTTTGAAATTCTACAAAATAATTGTTTATGTTTTTAGAAATGTAGTTTTTCCATTGCTGGTTTACATTCACATGTGATGTATTTCCTGAGCGCGCGCACACGCGGCGGCCGGCCGGCCGTGATAAATAAAATAATGGGGTTTGAGAATTTAAACGGGGGCCGTGTTTTTGGCTTTTTTGGGTTTTTTAACATTATTGCCTTTGAATGTACCCCCTCATAAAAATGTAAAAAACAGTAAACAAGGCCGCCGTTGTAGTATTTAAGCGGTATCGGTCTTCGGCAAACGGCACAATGTCACTTTCGGCCGCTGGTTGAGCGGAACTTCCGTCATCTCTGAAATAGAGAATGTTTGCATAGACATAGTTTTGACTCCTCACCATAACGTTTTTATCCGTTGAAAACGTCACATTCACGTAAACGTTTTCATTTGTTTGTTTTACATATGTTTTATCTATTATCTCAAATAAAATCTGGTGAAACGTATGTAAAAATGAACAAATGAAAACGTTTACGTGAACGTGACGTTTTCAATGGATAAAAACGTTTTGAATGTAGAAATTTCAGCTTTTTTCCAGTTTTTGGCAAAGATATGCGAAAATGTATGTAAATTAATTTTGTATTTTTACAATGTAATGCCAACATTGTAGGATCTTTTGACCATGCAAATGTAAGTGTCTTTTTTAAGGTAGATATATCGAACATACCGCTGGAACTAGGACTGTCGCCATAAAGGCTTGTTTCATTCATGGCTTGTGCATAGGTGTGATTCATTTTGATGACAGCGGTTCGGAAATCGTCGGAGCGTTTTGGCGTGGCATGTTGTAGAGGCGAGAACTGCGAGGGGGGTGGAGGGGTGGGGGTTATCATGGTAAACAAACAATATCATACTCCGGATTTTTGAGGGGAGAATTTTGGGGGGGTCTTTTGGATTTTTTGATTGGTTTTAATTATAAAGTTTTTGTCAAGATAAAAAAGAATGAATTAAAATTGTAATGTTTCGCAATGTTTTTATTATGGTGAAACAACTGTCTATTTTCGGGGATAATCATGCTAAGCAAGATTAAAAAAAGCCTACTGTCATATTTGCTGTCGGCACGCGATATGACCCATCAAATGCCTCATTTGTTCTCTCAGTCATAATGGTTGTTTCTTCGGCTTGCCTGAATTTTTACATGGTGTTTTTTGGAGAAAACATAAGCATTTACGATTGAAAACGTACAATTGTGCTCTTTCTGGATCATTGACAATGTTTCTATTATCTTTCACATAAATTTTGTATCCAAAAAACATGCCAATGGTGAGCACGATTGTGAGGCAGCCAAATAATAGAATAAAGCCGAGCATAATCATTTGTGTCTGAAAGGTTATAATTTTTATTTTTAATTGTTTATAATTAGTGTGTCGATTTTTTATGGAAACGGAAATGGAAATAGAAATGGAAAACTTTTACACTTGTCGGAAAATCAAAATGGAAATAGAATTTTTTTTACACTTGTTGGAAAATGGAATAGAAAATGGGATGTTTTATTGTGGAAATCGGAAATGGAAAACAGAAAATTGACACCCTATTTATAATGTTTTAAGGGGTTACATGATATAGTTTTTTAATTTTGCCATTCAGTTCCACATAAGACATTGTCTCAAATTTTGCCATATTGTCATAAAGAGTGCTAATGATTGCCGCTTTAAGTTTGCTTTCATGCTTTTTCTCTGTTGGCTGCCACCTCTGAACACTTTCTGCCACATATTGCATTGTACCCATATCAGGGGGCGATTCCACAAGTTGAGAAGTGAAAACAGAAACAATAAAAACAGTGTAAAATGAGAAGTAAAATGCCAAATTGAAGAGAAATGGGAAGTAAATTAACAATTGACAAGGTGAGGTTTACTTCCCGTTTCTCTTCACTTTGGCATTTTACTTCTCATTTTACACTGTTTTTATTGTTTCTGTTTTCACTTCTCAATTTACTGGATTTACCACCTGATTGATGTTCAACATTGGGCCCTCTCTGTGCTTTGGTAGTGGAAGGCATGGAAGTAGTGTCCATAATAGTGGATGGCATGGAAGTAGTGCCCATGGTAGTGGATGGTATGGAAGTAGTGCCCATGGTGGTGGAAGGTGTGGAAGTAGTGCCCATTGTAGTGGATGGTATGGAAGTAGTGCCCATGGTAGTGGAAGGCATGGAAGTAGTGCCCATGGTAGTTGAAGGTATGGAAGTAGTGCCCACTGTGTTTGACTGTGTAATCATACCCATTGTGGTTTTACTGCTTATAGATTCCAAAATTTCATCAAGTTTTGCATTTATTTGGCTGAGTTCTTTTTTCCAAATGATGCCAGATGTGCATTTAGACTGCATTTTGAAAGCAACTTTATGAGTGAAAGAGGAATATATCATTTTTTCATACCTTCAGTTCTGACATTGTGGTCTTTATCTCCAAAAAACCCTGACACATTGATGTATATGCACACTGTAGAGTATTATTGACATGTAGTATTTTTTTCATCATGGATGTCTGTAAGTATTGTGTAAATTATATGGTGATAAAAGTTTTTGTACAATGATTAAAACTTTTTTTAACCATGCTGTTCTGAGTATCTCTATTATTCTGGCTCAAATGTGATGTGATTGGCTGAATTTGCTTTTCAAAAGTTCTTTCCACTTTGTCCAAGAAAGTGTACATGCCATTTTCCATCCATTCTGGATTTTTTTCAGCACACTGGAAAGTATGAATTATATACATATAGGAAACGTTTTTGCTTTGCATAAAGACATACCAATGTTGTGGTTGCTGTTGGAACAGTGCCAGTGTGACTATCCACTGATAGTTTTTCAATTATGCCAGAAAAATGCATTTTCAACTTTGTATCAATTGTGCTTTCAAGACTTGACTTCATTTCATCAAGTTTTTCAGCAATGTTGATGTCATTTGTCTACATTTTTATTTAATATTTTGAAAAATTCATGGATAAAAAAAAAATGATAAGTGGCATACCAATGTTGTGGTTGTTGTTGGGACATTGCCAGTGTGACTATCCACTGATAGTTTTTCAATTATGCCAGAAAAATGCATTTTCAACTTTGTATCAATTGTGCTTTCAAGACTTGACTTCATTTCATCAAGTTTTTCAGCAATGTTGATGTCATGAGGTGGCATGTCATTTTTCTACATTTTGTTAAATTTTGAAAAATTCATATGTAAATATAAACATGAGATAGAGACATACCACTGTTGTTGTGTATAGATTCAGCTGTTCTTTGTCATGCATACATTTGTCCAAAAGCTGTGAGCTAAACTCTTTCTGCTTGTTCATAAAGTTGCTTTCAAAGTGGTACAGTGCTTTAGAGACATTCCCACTATGTAGATTCAGCTGTTCTTTGTCATGCATACACTTTTCCGACAGCTGTGAACTAAACTCTTTCTGTTTGGCCATAAAGTTGCTTTCAAAGTGGTACAGCAGTTTAGAGACATTCGCACTGTGTCCATGTAGCACCATGGAAAGTTGTTTGACAATGTCACAATGTGTATTGTTAGCATTCCCCATTATATTGTTTGCAATTGACTGTATGAATGCTTGCATTTTCTCAGCATGTTGAGTCATTGCCAAATTTCTTTGCATTGTGATGTTAATTAGGATTTTTGTCATTTCATCAATGATTGTTTTTTCCATGTTTTTCTGCATTTCATCCATGCCTTCACACTCCCACACCTATGTTTAATGACATATGCCGTTTCAGTGAAAACCCAGAAAATATAAAGTTGAACTAAAACTAACTGATTTTGACATTGTCACGGTATCGCCTGGTGCCGTCCTAAAGTATTCCATGCCATACGTCACCGTGGATGTTTTGGCGCGCATTGCTGTCGTCGTTGTGCTCGGCACCGCCGCCGTCGTCGCTGTGCTTGGCACCGCCGCCGTCGTCGCTGTGCTCGGCACCGCCGTTGGCAAAGGATCAATTTTAAACGACAGGTGTGTGGGAGTTGTAGCTTTTTGTCCAGTCTGGCACTCGATCATCGTATTGGGGCCGAGGCTAAAAGTTTCAGGCGTTGTTTTAATGTCCCACATGAGATTGTACCCCCACCCATCATTCCAACCCTCTCTGTACCCCTCTCACCCCCCAAAAACTATCATCCGTAAAAACATGCTTTTTCATCGATTCTCCTCCCTATTCACCCCCCCCCAAAAATTGACATTCACCAAAACATACATTTTGTACCGTTTTCCCCCCCCATTCACCCCCCAAAAATTATTATCCATAAAAAATGTATTTTTGCATCGATTCTCCCCCCATTCACCCCCAAAAAATCGACATCCGTAAAAAAATGCTTTTTCATCGATTCTCATCCCTATTCACCCCCTCAAAAATCGTCATTCACCAAAACATACGTTTTGTACCGATTTCCCCCCCATTCACCCCCCCAAAAGTTATTATCCATAAAAAATGTATTTTTGCATCGATTCTCCCCCCATTCACCCACAAAAAATCGACATCCGTAAAAAAAATGCTTTTTCATCGATTCTCATCCCTATTCACCCCCCAAAATCCGTTATTCGCAAAAACATACGTTTTGTACCGATTTCCCCCCCCATTCACCCCCCCAAAAATTATTATCCATAAAAAAATGTATTTTTGCATCGATTCTCCCCCCATTCACCCCCAAAAAATCGACATCCGTAAAAACATACTTTTTGCATCGATTTTCCCCCCATGTTCACTCCCCAAAAGTTTGTCATTCGTAAAAACATACGTTTTGCATCGATTCTCCCCCCTTCACCCCTGAAAAAACGGTTTTCGATGAAAAATACATTTTTTCTGAAATCCTGTTGTCAGTGTCCCCGTTCCGGTCTTTAGTCGCCGTTGAACATTAAAGTTAACATTAAAAAAATATCAAGAGTGGTTTTGATGCGTACCGTGGCTGAAGTTGAATCTGTAGAGTGCAAAATTCGTCCGGCAGTCGTAACAGCTTTGCTATGCCCCATTCGCTTTTTATTCGGTCCTGTTTGTTTTGCGATTTTTTTTTTAGAATTGTTGAAACTTTTGAAAAACAGACCGGTCGAAAGCTTGGATTTTTCAAGCTTTCAATTGAACAGACGATGCTTCCATTGGCTTTTTCAGGACAAATGCACCTGGGGGCAGTCCCAATTTTTCTAAGTGTAGCGTAAAGTGTCAAGTTTCAATCAAAGAATACATCATAAAAAATATACAATGTCAAACAAAAAATGGTTTATTTGACATTGTATATTTTTTATGATGTATTCTTTGATTGAAACTTGACACTTTACGCTACACTTAGAAAAATTGGGACTGTCACCAGTCGCAAATGCTCGAATATCCACCGAATGTACAACCTTCGTTTAAATAAATATTTCGAAACAATTTGTGGAATTGTGCCAAGTTTTTATAAACATACCAAACAAACTCAAAATCATGAAAAACAGCGGCCGATTCATGGTTTTATTCAATTTTTATCCTTCCTATATCCTGTTTTTGTATAGTTTCTAGAAAAAATACATAGAACACTTTGATAATGTCGTTATTTATTTTGGTTCGCTCTAGGGAAAACCAAAATTTGTTTTGGATACGTGGTATTACTTTTTACATTTGCTGCAGTATAGTTTACATTCCATAAAAATGCGGTATTCTATGGTATTGAAAACACCGTTTGTGCTACTTTTTTATCTAAAGCATTAGTGGATGGGGTTTGCTATTTTTTCATAATTCGACAAACGTACTTTTGGCAACCGTTTTTCTGTTTTGCAAAGTGGAAACGTTTTGGCACTTCAACAAAGTTTAAAATCGCTTCTCTGAAACTCAATATTGCATTACTTCGAATTATCCCCCTTGAATTAACCCCCTCGAAATATCCCCTAAAATTGAGTGTAATGTGAACGTACATGACAAATATCATAATTTGTGTTTTATATTATGTAGAACACAATTAAAACTGATGATTAGGTTATGCGGAATCTCTGAAAAGTTTTTGACAAAAGTGTAGACCCCCACTCAAACCTTACTGCCGAAATAATAAATCCCCTGGGGGTGTTTTGAGATGGTGCTGCATATCATGTTTGTTTGGATCGCTCTTCTTGAATAATTCCTCCTCAAATTGTTCCCCTGAAAAAAAGGCTTGACAATATAATTATCCTCAGGGGATTATTTGAACAAATATGATGATATACTTGGTGAAAATATGTTATTTTTGGTATTGAGTATGTTATATTTGTCACTTTTTACAAATTCTAAATGTATGTTTTCATGTGTAGAGCATCGGTTTCTACTGGCGTGCACCTGCAAGACCTGGACGACGGTTCCGGCCGGGGGCACAAGCTCTTGTTTGAGCTTGTATCCTTTGAGGGCAGCAAAACCTCACACGAGCTTTTAGAGGTTTTCAGGGACGCCTTCAAGGAGCTGCACATGCAATTTGGCCCCTCCAATGAAGAAGGCTGTGGAGGCAAAAAAATTGACAAGCAACAAAACAAGGTTGGTTTTGGTGTTTTTTTCTTCTGAATGTGTAAAAAAAACCCATTTCCCTCAAGATTTGATGATGAAATGATAGCCCCTGGGGTTTTTATTTGTATGGAAAAGCACTTTAAATAAATAAAAATAGCTCCCCTGGGGTGTTATTCAAGCTGTGGTGGTTGTATACTAGACAAATGCTCAAATAAATCCCCCACATTGCAGACAGGCGGGAGCGACGGCATCGCCCAATCACCCCCTCCACCATCCAAATCTGCTGGCAGTACTACAGGCGGTGCAGGACGGGCAGTTCACGTGCATGCGCGAGCGCTTGCAGCTGCTGGAGGCGCTGGTTGTAGTGGTCAAGAAGCTGCAAGACACGAAAACGCACTGTCAAGTTTCTGGAGACCAGGTGGGTTTTGGAGATGTTTTTGATTGGACGTTTGTGGACCTTGTGGGGGGTAGGCTTTTGTGTGTGACTAGAATGTGGCCAAAAGTGGTGTGCATGCCATTTTTTCTCTCACACATCTCTTTCCTTCCATGTACTCAGGCACGCCAGCGCTTGTTGGCAGTGTCCTCAGGCCAGGGATCTATGCTGGAGGCAGAAGGCCACCAGTGACACCAGAAATACCAGAAACACCGGTGGATTCGCTTGAGTTGGAACAGGTGAAGCAGGAGACAGAGGAGGAGGAAACAGAAAGCCTTACTGCTCGTGGACGTAGACGTGGACGTGGACGGGGTCAACTTCTACACATTCCAAAAGCAAGGTGAGATGTGGTTTTGCTGTAGCTTAAATAAGACCCCAGGGGTGTTTTAATGTAACTTTGGTGTTCAAATAAGACCCCAGAGGGCGTTATTCAATGTTTTTGGCTACATTCACCACACTGTAGGATACTTATTCATGCAAATATTGTGAGAAATGTGCCAATAAGCAACCCCCCACAGGGTCCTGGTGGACGACATTGGACCTGTGCAACCTGTGGCAGACATTGAGAGGCTGACAGAGTTTGGACCAGATTTCAATGAACGGGGAAGCAGCACCAAACCGGGCAGCTGCATTGGCGGCAGAACCAGAGCAGCAAAGGACAAATCAGGGTCTGTTTCTACTGTGGTATTTTCTGTCCTGTGGGAGTCGTTTTTGCTGTGGGAACTGTTTGTGATCATTATATCTGTTGTGTTTTCATCTATCATAATCACACACACACACACATACACATACACATACACATACACATACACATACACATACACACACACACACACACACATACACATTCCCCACCATCAGGTCAAGTGAAAGTGGGAATCGCCCTGCCGACGTCAGACAGTCCAGGCTATCAAGTGAGAACACTTGGTCCAGAAGCTGCAGCTGTACTGGCGAGGGCGATACCACCACAAGCCATACGGATGAATGTGGATCAAGCGCTGTCTGGCACAAACGAAGCTGTTACCACTTCAGTGAGTGTGCTTGTGAACGAGCGCCAACCGATCCCAGTCCAGCCACCAAGAGGCCCAGCAAGGAACCTGTCAGAGCAGGAGACAATGGTCAGAACAAAAAGGTCACAAAAGGAGGAAGGCATGTACCCCCAGAGGGTCAGGAGATTAGTAGAGGGTCAGCAGCCAGCCCCTCAGGTTTGTCGTGTTTTTGATGGTTATGTATATGTATAATGTTGATTGTCAGAATTATGTAGTGACCACAAAGCTGTGACCAGAATGCTATGACCATAATGGCAAATGTTTTTTCCTTTCTCAGGCTCTTCCAAAGAAGGCGTTAGCAGCAACGGTGGTAGTGACAACGACAAAGTCAAGCCAGCCTGTCAGAAGAGAAAGACCAGCACAGGATCCAGAGAGAGAAGTGATGAGAGAAGAAAGGAGAGCAGATGCGATGGAACCGACGAGTACACAGGGCAGCACCTGTGCAAGGATGGACCCCCCAGCCACCAGCCAGAGCCACCAGATGGCCAGCAGCAGCAGCACAGCAGTAGTAGTGCCAGCAAGGGCACAGCCATGGGCAGCACCACCAAAAATCCAGTCAGAAGCTCCAATGGACACAACACCCCAGCAACAGCGGGAAGGAGCAAGCCAGACCCCAGCAGCAGCAGCACCAGCAACACAGATGGAAGTGGACCCACAGCAACAGGTTTGTTGGCTTTTTTCACAGAATTGTGGTGATGCTTTTGTTAGTGGTGAAATGTACTGTTAAGTTTCAATGTGTGGGGGGGTGAATTAACAATCAATACATGTAGTACACTTCATTGCCCCCCCATTCACAGGCATCCACGGTGCTGGAGGAGGAGGATCCAGCATCGATTCCACTGCCAGCAGGGGCACCACCACAAGCAGCCAGGATATCAACAGTGGCAATTCCAATGCCACCAATCCCACCAAAGCAGCCACCACCACCACCAGCAAAGAAAGCCAGGCCAGACATGGAGGTGATAGTGCTGGAGTCTCCACCCAGAGAAGTGGCAGGAATGGAGGTTGTGAAGACATGGAACGTGGACAGTCTGCAGCAGAAGACCCCAATGGCCAGCAGCAGCTTACTGAACGCCCCCAAGCCACCTCAGAGACATGTGAAGAGGGTCACCCATCCGGGCACCACAGCCAGACAGGCAAGAAAAAGGCTGTTTTCGTCAGGTCAGAAGGAGGTGGAGGAACCTACTACGAAACCTACCAAGAAGCATCGCAAGCCTGGGAAATGGGTTTGGATAAGCAGCGAAAGCGGCTCGAACAACAGTACATGCAGTTCAATCAGCTCATTGCCCCGGAGAAAGAAGCACAAGTGCAAGCGGTGCCGCCGGTTGTACAGCAAGCTGTGCAAAGCAAGCACAACCAGCACAAAGACCAACAGCAGTGTGGGCAGCACGCCATCCCCCCGAACACGTATGCTGAGGCATGTAAACGCAAAGTTGGAACTAAGGCAGCTGGAGAAAAAGACAGCAGCTCTACAAGTGGACAAAGACAAAGAGGGACCGGTCGTATGCTACCCCCACAGTGGCGAGGCAGTGGAACAAGCGAATTTGTGTCCAGGAAACGCACAGCAGGACCAGGAACTGGATTTGGCCAGCCTACCACAGGAAGTGAAAAAGATCAGAGAGCTACTCCAGGTGAACGAGCAGTTCCAGCTGGATCTGTGCCCCAGACTGAGACAGATTGCCAGAGAGCGCTTGCAGCTGCCCCCCCTGGAGAAACTGAAGGAAATGCTGGCGCAACAGGCAAAGGAAAGGCATGCAGCTATAGAGGGGGAGGATCAGGACAAGAAACAGAAAGCTCTGGAGGAGCTGGATGCCATGGCACTTATCAATCTGAGGATGAATGCAGCAGAACCACCCAACATGTGCCCAGGGGGGACAGCAAGCGATCTGTTTCAGATGCAAGAAGAGAATGTGCTGTGGAGTTTGCTAGGCCTCAACCAGTACATGGACGATCTGCCAGCTATGTCCAGCCAGTTGCGCAAGGTTGGCTGTTTTTGTGGACTTTTGGGGGGTGGGTTTTGTGGTAGGTGGGGGGTTTGTGTGGAATGTCTGCTAAATGTGGAGGGGTGTGACGTTTAAAGCAATATTGTGACTACAAAATGTGTTGTTTTTTTGCAGATTATGCGCTCCAAGATGGACATGATTGTCGGAGCGTCAGCCTCCAGCCACCAATGAGGGGACCCAATCCTGACCGTGCCAGCAGCAGCAGCACCACCAGCACCAACACCACCATCATCAACGCCCACGCGGATGCACCAGCTGGCTCGTTTACACCTGGCAGTGTTGAAGAGTGCCTGTCAGCTGCCACCACGGGTATGGCAGGCATTCTACCATTGCTGGCCAATGCAATGGATGAAGCTGGCCAACCACTGTTCGACAGGGGAAGACTGCAACCACCGGTCACAGCTGAGTTGGGCAGCCCAGATTACATCATTCCATCAACCACCAGTAAAAAGCTGAAGAAGCTTAAAGGTGTGGGAGGAAAGCCTCCCAGCAAACAGCAAAAGGCTGCCCATCAGATGCACATTATGCACAATGTGCAGCTTGCCCAAGCTTATGCATCCGTGCGCGAATATGTGGTGGAGTCCGATCGCGCAATGCTGGCCACCACATTAGCTTTGAGCTCATACACGGGTCTGCAGCGTGCCATTGACATTGAACGGCATGTACTCCCGATTGAAGCACTGTTTGAAGGTTTTGCTGGCGTCCCGGTAGAAGAGCAAAAATGGACCATGATGTTTGAGAGGGACTGTAATCTGGTGCGGGGGCACATGGTGAACACATGCGATGTGCGCGCTGTGTCCATTGCCATGTCCATGCACATGGGCTGTGGCTTTCCTGTAAGATTGCAACGGGTCATGTCAAGGCGCAGCAACAGAATACAGTCAATGAGCAGATTATTGGCTGTATTTAGGCAGAACAGAGACTTGAATGGGGACGACCTGACCGGCACTTGGCTGACTGAAGACTATCCAGGGCGTGAACCCAGTGGACCCCTGGATGTTGAGCATTATACCAATCTATATGCTCGCGTGCGCAGGGGTTTTGGCAACCCCCCAAAACCACTGAACACTCTGCCAATGGTGGAATGGGCAACTGACAAACGGTCTGGACAAGTATACATCAAAGTTGATGGCCATGTTGGTTGTCAATTGTTGCTGTACACTTGAACATCACTTATAAAACAATGTAAAACAAAAAATCCCCCCTCCTTCAGATCCCCCAGGGCACCACCGTCACAGAGATGCAGACGCAGTTCGTGGACAAACTCCAGAAAGCCAGCAAAGCTACCGGCAAAGGGCTCCTACCGATTGGAAAGAAGGTGGACGAGATGGTCATGGTCAAGCTGCTCAGATGGAGAGATGTGGAAAAGTTTATGGCACAAGTCCTGCACATCGACACCAATCCCTACCAGACCCCCCAAATCCCCCTCAATCCTGGCTATTGCAGGGGGCTCAGTTCTAGCGCCCCAAACACAGCAGGCTATGTCCCCCCCCACAGCTCATGTGACCAGCAGTCCAGTAACTTTGAGGCACATGTGCCTGAAAAAGTGCAGGCCACAAATGGCTTGGAATTTTGGAAAAATTGCAGGTCTTTTTGATAGCTACATCTTTCCAATGTAACCTGTAGTAACAAATGCATGACAACCTTTGACATTTTGTCTTTTATCCCTAGATTCTGCAACACAACCGAGGCCACTCATCACCTGTACATTCGCTGTGCCCATTGTGAATGTGAAGGGCATGTGTCAATGTCACCAGATGCATGCATGGAGATTTGCAGAGCCATGTGAATTCTTTATTAGGCTGTGAACTTATGTACAGTTGTGTGTAAATAAAATGTCATTATTGGTATATGTTTTAATGTGCTGCACAGCAGATTACCAAAAATGTTGTACAGTAGCAGGCCACCAGAATGCATATAATGTATGTACAGATTGTCAATGGTGCTTCCATATTATGGTAAGAGTGAGTGAGTGAGTGTAAAAAATTCACAAAGTGTTCACACCAAAAAAACATTTCATGTCAACTGTTCATCACCATCAAAATTGAAAACTAAAAAAAAAATATAAAACGGAAAACTAAAAAAAAAAATAAAAAATAAAAAAATTCCCATTCTTTTTGACTTCATATTTTAAATGGGAAAGTGTTCACATGGTGTTCACACAAAAAAACATTGTATGTCAACTGTTTGTATAAAAAAATAAAAAAATTCCCATTCTTTTTGACTACTTATTTTAAAATGGGAAATGTGATCCATAAAGTGTTCACACAAAAAAACATTGTATGTTAGGATTTTATATGTCAATTATTGTCTAATTGTTGTTTTATTTTTCACTTTTTGTATTTTTTCTTGTAGTTGTTATTGCAATTTCTAAATAAAATTGCCATCTGTGAATGGGAAGGTTGCTTTATTTGTCACACAATAGGAAAAAAACCCACAAATCACTTTACTATATACACACATATAACATATATGACACTTGATCACTATGCATGGACTTGTTGAGTGTAGATGGTGTTTGTTGGATCTGAAAGATGTATGGAACATAACATATAACAACGCAAAAACATAGTGAATATCACATCTTGTGAAAAACACATATCGTGAAAATAACATATTGTGAAAATAACATACCAATTCGTAGAAAACTATCATTCACAAGTATTGTATAGAGTATACAGCCCCCCAAAGGTATGGGCTCAGCAAAGGTCATATTCAAAAATGCATCTCCAGTGTTCAGGGCTTCCCAGCTATTGCTGAAATGATTGAAAAACGGATGTAAAAAGTGCAAAAATGACCTTTTACACTTTGACATACCTTGTAACCTTGTCGTTACATAAGCTTATACATACAAAGAATTGACATGTTGTAAACTTGGCCATTGTCAACTCATTTTGCACAGCTGTCCAGTTTTCAATCATAGAATAACATTCTCTGTAAATGTCAGAGCTTTTTGCTAGACTCCAATTGAAGCGCAACGGTCTATTTGGACATAGTCTTGACCCAATTTGAACCGATAAATCGGATACGTGCATTGGCAGATAATTGTGCCTTGGTTCATCTGTCGACTGGGGCTTGGCAGCATCCGTCTTACTCATACATATTATTAATCCTCGCGGTAGTCGACCCACATGTAATAGAAAACAAAATTAAAAAATTTTTAAAAAAATTTTAAACAAATTTTTTAAAATTTTTTAAAAAAAAAAAACCTGTGTTCCTAGGGCAATGGGAGGCGCGGCCCGAGCACCTTCAGTAAGGAAAATACGTGGGGGGGTTTCACAAGTGCATATGTGAAAGCATACAAACAGAAAAAGTGTGAAAATATGTTATTTTCACTTTTGCTCTTTGTATACTTTCACACATTCGTTTGTGAAAATGACACCTGCCCGACGTTATATTGTCTGAAGGAATGATAGATTCCATGTGTCTTGACACGGTCAGCCAAAGCAACAGATAGTGATGTCACCTGAAAAACACAACATGTGAAAATAACATATAAAAAAGCAAAACACATAATCTGACATACCGGGTGAATTTTACGCACAGACAACTCAATACTGTCGAATTTGATTTTTAGTTTTCCAATGTATTCTTTTGGTAAGCTAAATGATTCAAACATTAAGCTGTCTGGCACACGTCTAAGTACAATTGTTAATTGCATTGCAGAATGCCATGGTTTCGCCTGTTCTCCGAAATCCAATGCCAATCTTCCATAAAACTCTTGGGTTAAAAAAACAGGCTCAGATCTTTTTCTGAAATATTCTGTTCCACCACTTTGAATGTGTGGTGCTTCTTCATCGCTGAGTTCGACCCAGCCACTTGCCGCCAATTGTGTACGTCGATAAACGCCACTTGTTTGCAAAATTTTCTTTATATATGCCTTTTTACTGTAGTTGGACTCTCTACACAACAGTAGTGAATTGTGGAATATTTCAATTCCATCCCATATGCTTTCCAAGGGATTTGGCACATATGCAACTTGATCCTTTAGTGTCACAGGAGCTGTAGCATTAAATATGTTTCCGGCGGGATATTCTGCTTTTATCTCATGTCCATCGATTGTCACAACACGCATCACCAAGTGTAAATGTAACGATGAGAAATCTAATAGGCCCGTACTGGCGGCCACGGTTGTAAATACATCTTTAAGGTGGTTGGTAAATATATTGGAATGTGCTACAAGTATAAATCAAAATAAAACATTATCTTCTTCTTCTTACATGGTGATGTTTCATTACCATCGCTGATAAGTAGAAGCTGCTCACGTTCACAATGACTCACATATGCTTGTGTTGGTGGCAAAGCATCTAAAAAGAGGGATATGTGTTTAATGGGTCAACTGTCGTCGTCGTCGTTTAACAACCACTATTGCATATAACATACCAGGTCTGAATTCTGGTGGACACGGTAATAAATGTGATCCACTGTCAAGTAGTTTTTTTCTTGGACTCAATATACGTGCAGGGTGATTCGAAGCCATGACGTAAACTTGATACATACATTATGCACATGATACATAAAATCGTCTTTGTACAATTACAGTAGTATGATGTATTGTACATTCATGTGCAAAAAATGTACACGTGACTACAAGTATTCAGTGATCAATTGGGGGGTCTTTATCGCTTTATTATTATTGCATATTGAAAAAATAACATGATAATTATTGGTCAAAAAACAGTTTAGTGTAATCATTATAGCCACTCTGTGGATACCGCAATTCCAGCCGTGGAACTGTTCGATTTTGCACTTGTACCACTATTACTCGGCGGCTGTACAAACTGAACACTTTCTTGTGATTTTTCACTTTTTGTTGCTTTTTTCTTTCCTTTCCCACCTATGATTGGAGCAGCTGCGTTTTCTAATGGTGGTTTTTGTGAGTGCAAATCGCCCTGTGCTGCTGCAGGTTCACCGGTTGCATGTGCAAACTGTTCTTGTTGCTGTTGTAGGTTCACATCGGATGTGTCCTGTACGCTTGGTGTTACCAACTTTTGTGATGACAGTTCCGAGAGCATTGCAGAGGACCATTTATCTCTGTTTGTGGCTTCCAAATCGCCCATGTTTTGATCAAACTGTTGTGACCAATATTGCTTTGTAAATATTTCATCAGGTACATTGGCCATGTTGTCATACCAATGTGCACCACGAGGTGCAAACTGTAAATAAGAGCTGCAGCTGGTTGTTTGCTGTCGTGCTGTAGATAGAAAACTTGACGTAGATCGATATAATGGCTTTGAACGTGATTGATTCACCATTTTGATTTCACTCGTAACAATAATGTAGTAGAAATATACACTGAATGAAGGTTGTGTTGTTTATTAGTTCACCACCACCACCACAAGAAACATGAAAAAACATCCTATATTATCAAATCCAATCCGCATCGACTGTGCCCTCTGCATTTGAATTTGTAAGCGCACATTTTGCGAACACAAGTCCATTGGCACGAGTTGGTTTTCCCCAGTGATTATAAAGGATTAGTTTCAATCCTTTCTCACATCCACTTGTCGGTGTCTGTGTGTGCATGTACAAGTGAAAGGGGACGTTATAATTAATATGCTAATGACAAACACATATGACAAAGCACCTGTTTCAACTGTACAAAATGTGGAGATCGTGGTTCATAAGCATAGTTGCGACGTGAAGATGCCCATGATCCACTGTCAGGCGAGTGTAGAGCTGCTTTCCATGTGAACACAGCCAAAAGTGGCTTTTCTTCTGACTGAAACACAGTGCACATTGGTTCCACACTATCGCATCTAACTTGTACTTGTCGTCGTAAATCAAGCTGATGGGGGACCGTTGCATACGTACGTTTTCGGTTTTTCATGTGACCATACTGAACATTACTCGTGTCTTGCCAGTCAATTTGGTTTGCTTGTGTGTTCGATACACTGACAAAACCCAACTCGAGTGCCAGCTGCTCGCTAATATACATTCGTGTCACAAGATTAGTGTCGGGGTTTCTTATTGCAAAGCGACGTATGCCAATATGTGATGGTGTTTCAGAGTTGGACTCGAACGACAATGTGTTTCTGCGTGCTGCATCTCCATTCAATAACGAGTTTTCATCTTCAAGTAGCAGAGAAGCCACAAAGACACTCGCATCATCCATAGACATTTGATGATGCAATGTCAATGTTTCCTTCAATCGTTTGGCTATCCAATAGTGCAATGTTGATGTGGCCATACTAGATGCCCATGCACTTGGCATTCTATATCCATTGCGAGTAATAATTTCCATGACCATGAAAACACCCTTGTTAATTTTCTCTTCGTCATTAATAAGTAGCTTATTATCCTTTTGGGTCTGTTTTGTTGTTGTCGGTGGCTTTTGTGCTGTCTGCCTTTTTAAGCGCAGTCTACGTCCACGTTGAACAGCAGATATTTCATCCTTGGTCAGTGGTTGGTGTACTTCCTGTGTGAAGTATACATCGATAAAGCAGTAGCAACTATAAAAAGTAAACAAAAACAACTCACACTATCATCATCATCATTGTAGTCTTCATTGCCACTATCTATCGCAGGGAAACCATCATCAACATTGTTTTTCCATTGATCGTCGTCATCATCAGAATCTGTTAGCATTTCTGTTGCACGATCCGTATCATCATAACCATCTTCATTCCAACCCATTATTGACGACATTATGTCATTGACAATTCGATTCTCAATGTTGTTGTCATTGGAATCATCAGCTATGATAATGTTGTCCCCACTGACACTTTTTGTACGCCCCCCGTTCCCGACGTTCCCGCTGCTTCCATTGAGGGTGCCTTTTGTGTTGGTTTCGCCGCCGTCGTCGTCGTCGACGGTGTCTTGGCGGCGGTCTTCGTCATCGCTGCTGGTTTTGCTACTAACTGACCGCTCCTTAATCGGGGATATTTCCATGTCGTGAACTGTGCCAACTTCGACGAACTTCCTAGGGCTTCGTTCCTCAGTGGGCATATCCGACGATTCAATCGGCCCGCGCCCGCCGTTAAGGCCAGTCTTTTTTTCACCTTTTCTGCCTTGTTGCTGCTGCCTCTTGTCGATGCTATCGACATTATGTTCATTGGTGTTGGTTGAATCAGAAGGTTTGGATTTGATGTGTCCAGACTGCTGGTCGATTTTGGCATGAACGGGGGGTGTCGTACCGCTCCCTTGGTGTGGTGTAGCTCCATCACCCCAAGGTTTTTTTGGATTGCCTTCCCCAGTATGTTTTGTTGACCTTTTTTGGTTTTGGTCTTTGAGGAGTTGTTCGTCCGCGGCAGCTTTTTTGCTCGCCCCATCATGAAGCCAACGGAAAAAACCTGGTTCCAGCCGACTTAAAAGTGCAGCAGTCGATTCGTCCAATTCCCTCAGTTTCCCTCCACCAAGTCTTCCAGCGTTTTCTTCGGGATTAGCACGCAGAATCGAATTTAGCTCACGCTCAACAACCTTAGCCCAATCTTCAAAACTGTTGCTTGGAAAGGTCAATGCACTGGTAATGTCAATCTGGCACCACAACAAAGTGCCACCACAATCTACCACAATAAAATCTGGGATTGTGTCCTTCCCTTCAAAAATCGGATATCCCCAAAGCTCCAAATCGATCAGACTTATATGGTCTGCACGATTTTGCAAATCTGCACAACGTGTAAACGTCTCCTCGAGCACAATTGTACTTCCCTCGTCGACAGGACACAGTGACGGCACTGAAAAACGACAGCAGCGATGAATATATTGCCACATGTAAACTCATACCGTACTACTACTGCTGCTGAAACATCATCATAAATACCGATGTTATTCTGCAATATGCCGCTGCCAATAGGTACTACAGTGTTTGACGATGGTCCCACTGCAGTTGCAGCCGCCGCCGATGGTAATAAATTGCGAGATGAAAAATTGGAAAAGAAGCCGTGTGAGCTTGTTTTCTCGTTCCACTGCCGATCAGAACTAAGATATACAATTTGTCGCATTCTTGTAAAGACAAAGTTGTTTATTATTGTTTAATGACTGCAAATAGTAGAAGTTAAAAGACGACAAAAAAATAACAACAAAAAGTGAATGAATGGGGAAAACAGTGTATTATGAATGACATAATCTGTCTTAAATACTACTATTACAACTACAACTAGTGACATCACACTTTACTGCCACCACGACGACGTTTTTGCTGTTCCTTTAAACGCGCACTAAATCGACGACCTTGCTCATCAGACTTTGTTTTCCGGCCATGATCATCTCCACTCATTCCATTACCATGCCCCATCTGTGTCGATTTCCTAGCATTCTTGGCATTGGGAGGGGGTGTGGCCGCAGACCGGCGACGTTTGGTTCTCCGCCGTCCCCCCCGCCCAGTAGCGTGGTCTCGGGTTGGTTGAAGTCCTCGGGTTGGTGGTGTTGCCGCGGCGCCGAAGGCTCCGCGGAGGGGGGGTGCGCGCTCATATGAGGAAGTGCTGACTTTTGCTCCATATTCATCGCTATGTTGTCCTGCGACGACTCTGTGACGACGATCCTGCAATTGTAGTAATCATTGGTTTGGGGGGGACAGCTCAAAAATTTTATATAGCAGTATCACAAAAACATACATGTTGCTCTTGCCGCTGCTGCTGTCTTTTTTCCTCTTGTCGTTTACTTTTTCGTAACGGTATGGCCTGCTGCTGTTGTTTTTGTTTTGATGACCTCCGCCGTTTTTGTCCTTGCTGCTGCTCTGCTGCGGTTTTGGGTTCTGCTGTGGCTGTTGAGCTAGCGACAACGGCTGGCGATGTCGTCGATATCTCCCCAAAATCGGCGAGTCCATCGGTAATTCCATTGGTACGGTGAGGTTTGGTATCAGAGGCGGCGGACTTTCGTATGGGTAATAGTGGTGTTCGATGTTGTTGTTTCGATGATTGTTGTTGTGGTTGCTGTGAGCGTTGCTGTCTCTTGCGGATTTCTTCCAATGATAGCAATGCTGGTAGTCCACGATTGTTGTAATCAGCCATTTCTGAACCATTAGCATTAGAACCAGAGCGGCCACCGCGGTAATTAGTACCACTGTTGTTATTATTAGAACTGTCACTACGACTATTGGTGTTGTCATCGTCATTTTTTCGACTACCACGATTTCCAATGATGGTCGTGGTTGTAACGGTGCCACGATCACGGTTTCTACCGGATTGGGCTGTTGTAGTAATATCGTCAAAAGCAAGTAACCTTGCAGAATGGGGGGGTTTAGTTTCGTCAGGTTGATTTGCGGCAATCAATTCTTGTCGATAGAAGCGTCCTTTTAAAGGTGCCAATTTTTCATCCTGTGGATCCAAGACAAAATATGTATCTGGTCTATCAGACTGAACAAATCTACGGCCTAATGGGAACGCTTCGCGTGTGTATCTTTCACGTGCAACCAGTTTTATAGGATTTCCATGTGCGGGCGGCGGCCTTGAGAGGCGGACCCAGCCAGTCAGTGAAGATAGTTTTTCATGTGCAGCATCTGCTGCCTCACGACTGGTTCCACTATATACGGTATTTGGCTGTGCGCGTCTCCGGCTATGCCGCAATTGTCGTGCAACCAACAGTGCATGTGCATTTGCACTTTGTGGCTGTGATAAATCAACAGGTGCTGCTCCAAATAATGCCCTTGTTTGTGTGGTATTCATTTGTTTTTCAATTGCCGGCAAAATGTTTATCCATCGTCGATGTTTACCTTCAGGATTCTGTTGTTCAACCAGTGTCATAAAGTACATTTCAATGCGTTTGCGAATGTTTCGAATAAATGAATCCAGTTTCGGCAACCGTGTCACGTCCTCAGCAGCAGGTGCAAATGTACACTTTATCTGTTATTGTTGTTGTTCTTGTAAAGATACAGTAAAAAACACAATATTTTAAAAACAACCAACACCATATAATGCCTTTTGAAAGTGTATAGACATGAAACATCGATCAAAGTCGGAACGTAAACGCATGGGTGCACGTCCATTGTTACGTTTCATAATGTGCTTGAATGCATCTGTTACTTCTACTCCAGTCTTTTGTTTCAATGGTTCCATCCAAACTTCATTTGTAAAGTTGTCACAGCACACCAGTATATATCGATAATTGTCATTTGCATGCATGTCGCGTTCTGGCATTACCATTAAATCGACTGACCAAAAACGATCTGGCCCACTCACCTACAAAAGTACAACAATAATCACCTGATGAAATTGTTACCAGTAGTAGTCAACCACAACAATATAAAAATAACATACCAGTATAGGTAATCGTTCAAAACCACGCCTCCATGATGGATGTCCTTTTAAATAATATGCAGGTTCATTCAATAGTACATGTTTTCTCCATTCATCACTAGGTAGATTATATTGCGTACGTAACCATTTCGAACCACCAAGACTTTGAGTATATTGTTTATGCATTATAAATGTAACAGTGAAAACTATCTCTTTGTTATTTCACTCCACTGTTTAGGTACTTGTTGTCGAGGTACTTTTCTACCTCTTGGTACCTTTCGCACTTCTTCTTCGTCGTCGTCGTCCTCGTCTGAAGCAGCCTGTTCTTGTAGTGCTGTTGCAGCAGCAATAGCAGCCGGTCGCTTAATAACGTCCCTTTTAGCTGGTGGCTCTGGACGTGTACTGGCACTAGCTCCACGTGAAGTACTTCCACGAGGACGTCCACGGCCACGAGTAACACCACCACCACGAGTAGCACCTTTGAGTATTTCTCTAGAAGGTGGTCCTTTTGGTGTAATACTTTGTCTCGATGACTCCTGCTGATCGCCAACGCCACTAGCTCGTTTTGGTTCCTCTAATGGCGTTCCAAATTCTGTAGGTGCGCTTTTAAAATCCTCCTCATTATCATCATCGTCCTGATCAATATCGTCTTCTATTATAACACTGTCATCATCAGCAGCATCATCGGTTTCAACCTTTTCCATTTCAAGGTTTCCATCATAATCTTCACCATCACTATATTCGGCTCTATCCGTCTCCCGTTTTGTTGGCCCCCCACCTTGAGGTGTTTGTTGAACCTCTGTTTGTATTTTAGCAGTAATATCTCCACTTTTCTGCCTCTGCTCCTGTTTCTCATAACTATCCATGACCTTATTGTAGAAATAGCTTGAGCCTTGGGGCGGCTCAGAACTCGTACCTGGTTCAGGTCCAACGATTCCATGATGTAGATAATCAAAAACATCAGCTCCCGGTTGCTCTTCACCAGGTATTTTCAAGCGCCCCAATGGATCCAAAATGTCTGATGCAATCGGCTCCAATCCTTTAAGCACCTTATCGACCTTTGGTCGATGTTCTGGTGCAAAACTTGCACGTATCAATGACGCAGAATATGGCAACGGCACGGCACTTTTAGAGTATGGTACCGGTGCACCCTTACTTTTATGTATTATATTCTGTTGTAGTTTGTGTGCTTCCTCTAGAACAGCCTCTGGTGGTATTGCAGGGATCTTGGAATCTACCACGCCACGCAATTCCTTCAAGTGTTGTCCTCGTACTTTGCGTGCAGCACCATGTAAGAAGTTCGATAGTCGTTCATTATCGTCCACGGTTTGTGCATATAGATTAGAGTCATTGGCTCCAACAATCCTTGCTTTCTTTATTGGATCTTCCGCAACTCCATGTCTATGACCTTTCTGCTTAAATTCAAGCCAAGCCATAATAACAACAACAACAATTATAGTTTCTTGTTTAGCTTTAGTATACAATAGTAGCAAACAGATTGTTGTACATGTATTTATTTATTTGACAATAATAATAGTGTTGAGACAATAGAAATAAGCAACTGAAATGGTAATCACTTTTTGGCAGAACGGTTTGGGGGAGAAAAATGAGACAGGAAAAAGTTTAGTAGAATATTGAGTGCATGCCCATTGCACAACATTAAAAGGGCACGTCTAAGAGAGTTCTCTTGCATATTACCAGATAAAACCGTCATAAACTTATGCTTGTACCGTTTTAACAAGCGCTTACGTTTTTTGTTCACATTTATCACACCAGACATTAGGTTTGCAATGACATCCTGTAGACATCGAAGCGCATCTTCAGAAACTGAATTTATAATGTTGCGACGTTCCTTGGGTGAAGATACCTTTGCCAATTTCTCCAAGGTTAACCAATTCCGCACAAGTCGACTTGTCGTTTTTCTACGTTTAATCGCACTTCCTTGGCTATGCTGCGCCACCGCCGGCTGCTTGTTTTGCAGCTCCGAAAGCTGTTGTTGTGTATGGGGGTTGGGATTGGAAGGTCCATCGCTCATTTTGCTGATTTTCCTTCAGTGTTTCCTTTTTTTCACCACTGCCACTTGTGTGTTGTTGTCGTTGACGTTTCAGATTTGACCACTTTGCCTTTAATGGTCCTCCAGCTGCACAAAGCTCCTTTCGAAATGATTCATCAGAATCACAAACACGCTCTATAGCAACATCCGACGGTACCGCGACCACCTTGCGACCCAATCTTTGCGCATGCCGTGACAGCGGTGCAAATCGTAACGTGTCCTTTTCTCCTGATGACGTAGATTTGGTAGTGTCACTAGCACCACCACCACCACCTGTTTGATCAATATCACTAGATAGCTTTTCCCACTGATAAAAAACACGATCTTTATCCCAGGGGAATACAGAATTCGACAATCTTAGTTCATCTGGAATTGATGGATCCGAGTTGGCAAACAAATATCCGAAATTCTTATCTGCAATAGCTTGTTTATATGCTCCAATAAATAGAGTTGGGTCCTGCCAACGTTGAGCAAACGATTTTGTCGTCAATGCATCCGAGGGGAAACTGTGCATGTTATGAATAATAATAATAATAATAATTAGAAGAAGAACGACAGAATGCTTACATACAAAGTACAAACCTGAATAGCACAAAGTAAATGCTAGAACTGCGCGTTTGTTTTAGATTCTGCAATTTGAATAACGACTTATATATACAACCTCATCAGAGTATTATTACTCAACATCATATACCTGAGTGTCGAAGAGACTTTGCAATGTTGCGACAAGTGTTATGTTATGGTGTCTGGCAGCTCCTTGTGCAAGGTCTCGAAGTAGTCGTGTAGGATTAGCTGTTGCTGCTGACCGAGTGTTTCTGCTTACACCTTCTCCACCTTTATCATCAACATCAATTGCAGAAGAAACACTGGCTGAAAGATCATCAAAAACCAGTAGCAAGTGTGAACCCTTTGTGTTTGAACGCTCGTCAAGTTCCTCTTTATATTTCACAATTGTTCGCCATGAGTCACAAAAGTCTTCGATTCTGCCAAATTCAGCATATGTTTTCAGTGCTAAATACTTTTCTTGCCAATAGCTGAACAAGAATAAACAATGATCTGGCGGATGATCATAAATGTGCTGTCTGCTTTTAATTAGCTCAATCAATAATGTTGTTTTTCCGGAGCATGAAGGAAATTTATACAATTATAAGCATCACTTGATAATGTCATAATACACATGGTTCACAACACATGTGCATTTTATGTAACGTTATCAAATGGCCTACATTTGTATAAATTTCAAAGGCATCTGAGCTTCCAAAAATGAGCATTGGAAATGAACTGTGAAGTCTTTGCATTTTTTCTGCTGCTACAATTCCTTCAGTTGTTGTTGTTGCTACTTTGTAATAGACTGAAGTACTGACAATTACTTTTGGAGTTTTATTTGACCATAAGTAACACACACACATCACACCACAATAATGGTCAATAACAAAAATGCGAAATGCCTAAGAAGAAAAAATGTCATCATAATCAATCGCGAACACATTTTCCGGCGGTACGTACAACCTTGTTGCTGGAGGCACCATACATTCCTGCAAAATAATCCCTGCGATCCTTTGTGTGGTCCAACTCCGCTTGTGTTGGGTAGGTGGACATGGACATTTCATAGTTGGCATCTGTACACTTTTGACACATGTCAATTGTCAGCTGAAAAATGACATTCTTTAAAGTGACATATTGGTATAATAAAAAGTGAAAACAATAGCATACCCGGCATCGCCCATTCACATCTCGCATACATTCTCGGGAAGATGTCACAGCCCTGTGACAAGTAAACCATTATTTGATTGCGTAGCCAGGACAAAAAAGCTATGAAGCTTACCTGCAGTATTCGCACATTAGAAGCACAATTGCCTCCGTTTGTGTGAGACAGAATGGTGGCCCTGCCAATAGTGTGTACTGCACCGGATAGGGATACTTTTTGTGGCTGTCATAAATGTCATTCTTGCCCAAAGTGTCAAACTCTGGTTCTTCACCATCTCCTTGAAAAGTGTCATAAGCCTCACAGTTCAATGTGCGACATGCCTGTGTAAGTATATACATGAATACATGAAGACATGTAAATGACAAATAAAAATAACCTTGCAAATGTCGATTGTGAACGTTGTACGTCCATTGACAAAGCGTTTCCCTTTTCCACGTTGAGAAATTTCACGGCACGTCCTACACATCCAGAACACGACGGTGTTTGGCGGTCGAAACGGAAATGGTGGTGCATCCAATATGTCTTTCTTCACAAATGGTGCATCAAATCGGGCTGGATTTCCACCTGTGTGTTACAATTGAAGAAACAATTGTTTTTGTTGTTGTTGCTTTGTATTGTACAAAACAAAAACGAACGTGCGAGATTTGATGAGTGGCCACGTTCATTTTCACGTTTAATGCCACGCTCAACCTCAGTCAGTCCAATGTACCTTCTACCATCTGCATTTTCAACAATCTGTTTTTCTCTGTGTCTGGAAGGAACGACAACATTGTCTGGGCTGACACTTGTAGTAGAATCGTCGGCAATTTTTATGTCGTCAATTATAGGGATAACCCTTTTCTTTGTTTCCGTGGTCGATTTCTCCAAAGCCTCGATAAACAGATCGTCGTCATTGCCTTCTTCTTCTTCCTCGTCATCCATATCGTCCTCATCTGTAACATGCACAATTTTCTGACACATTGAAAAAAAGGAATCCTCACGTCTCAAACTTTTGCTGCTCTTTCTCATTATGTTTCCACTTGTTTCTGCACTACTACGCTTTCTGGAGGCAACATCTCGCCCTTTTGTGGCTTTTTCTTCTTCTTGTTGTTGTTGTTGCTGTTGACCGGATGGCGCAATACCATGTGATAACCCAACGATGTCTGCTTCAAGACGTCGCGGTTTTGGTCTCTTTAGCATTTGCAAATCACTCCCAATATACTCAAACTCATGCTCACTGGTGTCATCCCAGTTGTCAACAGTTTCGCTGGTCCCCCCATCTTTTTCTTGACTGTTTTCTTCTGTTTCGGCTGCTGGTGGGGGTCTGGTGAGAATTTTGCCAGCGGGTCTGCGACGTCTGCCCCTTGCTGCTGCAGTTGTGGATGTATCCATTTGCAATGTTGTTGGGCGTTCAAGCACTGGAGGTCGTGTAGTTTCGTCTGCACTATTGTCGTCACTGTCAAAACAACCGGGGATGAGCGATCGTTTTGTATGTGACTCGTGTGTGGGTTCTGACAACTGCTGCTGCTGCCGCTGTGTGCTGATGACATTTGGTCCAATGACTTGGGCGGGGGGGTTTGCAGACGCGACACCATCTCTTCCCATCCCTCTGTACCCTCCAGCAGCGAGTTTTCGTTTGTGAATTGCATTGGCCTCGTTTCTGTTGAGGTACTCTGCATTAAAAAAACATACATTTATTATTATTAGTATACAATGATTAATTGCAATATGAATAACCGGGAGGGTCCTCTGCGACAATTGTGCTGTCATACTGCTGGTATTGTTGTTGTTGTTGTTGTTGTGGTCGGCTGCCACCACGCATAGTTGATTTTCCACCTCTGACTGGGGGTTTGGCCTTGGGGTTTCCTGCACTGTTGGCATCTGTGACAAAACCGGCGGTGGAGGCTCCCTTTGCAACTGTATATGGCTTGGCAATGGTGGTGGCGGGTTTGGAAACTGCATAATCTGATGCTGTTGGTGTTGAGGTGCCATACATTGTTGTTGGTCTTGCGTTTGTGGTGTGCCCTGAACCGATTCCACCAGGTGCGGCTGATAAAATAGAGTTCTCTCTGACATGTTTATCGGAGGGTTTTGTTTGGCCTGGTCTCCCAACATTTGTGAAATTAGTGGACATCCTGCATATGGGGGGAGAAACATTGCAGTTTCATATACACACATAACCATAACAATACAAGAAAAACCAACTTTTCAAGCGCTCCAACTGTCTCTGACAATCGGTCAAGCACTGATATTCTGCTTCAGTAATTATGCGAACAGAACCCAGTTCAAAATTAGCTGGTGATAATGAATCGAAGGAATCAATTGTGATGTCATTTAGTATTATTGATTTAGCAGTAGCAGTAGATTATAGAGCCTGCAATTTTATTTTTCACATTAAACACACAATCACAACGACAACATATATATTTAAATGCGATTATATCCATATGGAAATGTTCGAATGGCTGTA